>JALPQI010022086.1:0-16638 GCA_025490895.1 Thaumatotibia leucotreta
GCCGTTTACTTTGTTGTAGGGATAAAATACTGGGCTGTAATATTACTTTTCTCAAACTTGCGATGAAATGCTTACATGATGTATCTCAAATGAATACTCGAATTACAGTCAAGTCCAAATATAAGTATCGAAAGAATCCGCTCATAAATATGTTACGGCGTTCTTATTACGCAGAATTAGAGTGCACTAGACATACATGAACATTTTTGTGTACACCTTATTTTGTCTTTGACTTTACGTAGTTTCGGAAAATGATTATAAAGGAATTTTATAAAATAATGCACTCTATCATACTCGCACGGACATAATAGAGCGAAAGCGATGGCCTGCTTTAATTATCGAGTAAAACCTAACGATACCGATACTTGCAAAGTCATGATACGGCTACAGGAGTAGACAGTGTCTAGTAGGTATATTGTATACATATTACAAAAAAAATGTTTCCCGTAAATTGTATTATTTTATGTATTTAATTGGTTATATTACATGTACAGGGTGTTTTTTTTTCGACCGTTCAAATTCTACGTAGTGAATGTGTAGGTCATACTCACCAACTTTTACTATAGGGACAAAGTCGAAATCGCGAAAAAAAAATCAGCTGTTTCATACAAATTGGCGGCATTACGCCGGCCGAAATGTATGAAACAGCTGATTTTTTTTTTCGCGATTTCGACTTTGTCCCCATAGTAAAAGTTGGTCAGTATGACCTATACATTCACTACGTAGAATTTGAACGGTCGAAAAAAAACACCCTTTATATTTCGTAGGATTATAGGTTTAATCACTTTCATTCAATCAGCGTATCTAAATATGACTATTGTTATGTAACTATGATAATAAAATACGCTTGTATAAATATTATGCTGCCTAAGTAGGCAGTATAATATTTATACAAGCGTAAATTAAAAGCGTTAATTTAATACCCACACTTCATTGACATCCGCCGAATATTCCGCATAAATAAATAAGTATTTATGCGGAATATTCGGCGGATATGTCAATGAACTGTGGATCTTAAATTATTTATGTGAATTAATATAATATCTTGTTGCCGTAATAGGTATTCTTTATTACTATACTTGTGGATTAAAAACATAAAAAAAATATGCAGAAATAATGTAGGTCATTCCATTATTATGCCATTCGTTACTAAAAAACAAAAAAATAAATAAACATACCTAAAAACTTGCATTATTCCATAACAAGGCACTCTTAAAACACAATCTTGGTTTTATTACCAACATAAATCCTTAAATCTTGAATTTTTAGTTGAAATTATTGAAATTTATTAGTACCGTAAAAATTATCTGCGATCGTGTTTAACGATATGTGTCAATTTGTCAAAGACGTTAAATACTTCAGTCATACTCGTATTTGTTTACATTTTTTTAGATTACACTGACATATGGTATATACATTTTTTATGTAACACAATAAAGAACATATTCCTTGATCATAAGATTCAATCATGAACATAGGTATGCAACCGTGAAATTCACGTAATTTTGCTCAAAATATTTATATTTTTTATGTTGTTTTCTGGCCACATCTTTCCGCAACTCGACATCAAACGTGCCTATTTTGCGTGGTCCAAACGCTGGCCCAGTACTTGTTGGGGACTTCACATACACCCTTGAATTTCTTCGCAGGTGTATGCAGGTTTCCTCACGATGTTTTCCTTCACCGTAAAGCACTTGTGAATACCAAATGATATTTCGTACATAAGTTTTGAAAAACTCATTAGTACGAGCCGGGGATCGAACTCACGACCGCTTCGTACCAGCCGTACGTTTTATCGCTAGGCCACAAGCGCTTTTTTATATTTTTTATAAATGCAGATGCATTTTATTCAATAAAACTTACGAATTTCAACGTCATGAAACAGTGTCAAATCGTGGTGGATACACCATAACATTGTAAAATAATGACCCATAATTATGTAAAATATTCAAATAACTCACCTTTCACTTCTGAAAGTAGGTAATACAGCAGGAATTCACCAAGTCACACACAAATCAATTCTGTTTAACTCGCACAAAAATCGTTTTCAGTTCACTGAGCCGTCTATTTATCACAAATTATTTACGTTCACATAACACTAAGGAAGAAAACAACACAAGCCTGCAAAGAAAGTAACCTCAAAATACTCTCACTTTTCACTGAACCTTCCAAATGTTGTCCATGAAAAACCAACGAATTCACGTTTTTAATAACGATGAGTGAGAAAATAAACGTAAATAGTGTAGAAGGATAGTTTAGTTAAATAAAATGATGAAATAGAAACGTTCTTTTGGGTTTGTTGTCAAAACTGTCATTTGTTCGACGCTAGCGTCGGTACGCATGCGCGCAAACCCCTGCCGTGACCTCAAAAACAGTCGATTTCGAGCTTTTGTCACTGTCGCTCCGATTATGCCTTCATTAGAAAGACAGAGACGGAACTTTACGACTTTCGATATTCGAAGTTCCTACTGCGCAGGTTTTCCTTTTTAGGAGCTGTGTGGAAAATTGTGCTGAGTGTAGTGCGTTTTAAAGTTTAAATTTGTTTGTCGTGGAATTCAGTAGCGGGAAATCTGGTTGGCTTTTTCAGCATGGCGGTCCGCTCAACAAAGTTTTACATAAGATTGTAATATATACTTAATACAATTATATTTATTTATATAATCTTTATTGCACAAAAGGAAACCTTATCTTACAAAAGTCCGACTTAATGCCACAGGGCATTTTCTACCAGTCAACCTTATAAGATTTATAAGACATGACTGTGGTCAGTACATCAGTACATAGTAAAAACCGGCCAAGAGCATGTCGGGCCATGCTCAGTGTTGGTTCCGTAGTTATTTAAAAGATACCGAAGAGCTGGCGACATATCGGCATTGCGATACAGCGAGGAAATGCCGCCAGCATTCTCGGTAATGCCACAAGAGCCAACCTTAGGTTAATGTTAGGTTAGTTAGATTTTTTTTGTAATGATAAAAATGTTTATTCGTTTTCAAACAAACTACAAATACAACATTTTATTTAAAAAATATAACTAAACTAAAACTACATAAAATCTAAAATAAAACTAAATAAAATCTAAAATAAATCTAAAACAGGCCCCTGCGGCATGGTACCCAGGACGCTGGCAGCATTTCCTCGCTGGTATTGTGGTATTTTGTGTATGTGTATGTTACGAATAAAGTTACTTCTATTCTATTCTATTTCTTAACCAAGTTGACAATCGCTAACGCTTAGTAGCGTATCGTAGTTTTCCTTCTCTGTCACTCTTTCAAATTAGTGCGACAAAGATAGTTAGCTGCCTTTTGTTTACGATTGACGATTAAGCGTTAGCGATTGGCAACTTGGCTAAGCACCCTGATAGCGAGTAACATACATGCAATAAAAAAATCAGTCGCATTGAGGACCTCCTCCTTTTGCGTCGGTTAAAAAGTTATGATAGTTCGATATTAAAAATAGATACTAATTGAAATCGTTGGTTAGATATTTCGATATTCATAGAATTATGATAGGGTTTTTAAAATAGATACGTAACTGAATTGATATCACAATTATTATTTGACTAACGTCAATGGATAAAAGCTCACAGAATACTAAAATAACTTGATTTGATTATAATTGGCATACTATATTGAATATTTTCATATTTCGTAGGCGGAAATGCTGTCAGTTAAGTTTAGGTGGTTCAGGCAATTGATACTTACTTCAATTATAATCATAGAATGGATTTAGTGAATAAGTAATTAGATTTTTCATAATTCAAGTAAAAATAGCCCATACATTTTTGTTATAAAAAATGTTTTTGAAGGACTACTTAAGGCCGAGCCACAACAGAATCGTGTGTAGCACGTGCGTACGTTGTAGCGTATGTAATGTCATATTAGATGACACACCGCATGCGAGGCGTGAACGCGCGCGTGTCCTGCAAAACGGTGTGCCATCTACTATGACATTTCATACGCTACAACGCGCACGTGCTGCACACGCATTCGATATGGCTCAGCCTTTAGTAAAACAAAATGTCCATCATTTTGACAGGATCTTTCTATTCTACTAGAGTACTGCGTACTAATAAGATACCTTACTATCTTTTGTCTGCAAACTTTATCATTTTGTTTTCACGTACACTACACGATCTCTGATATTCAAATTCCGAAACTAGCAACGTCATTAATATGCAAAATCCTCTCAGCTAAAACTCCATTAAAGAAAATTAAGAGTTCAAAATAATCTGGACACTAATTACGGGGAGTGATTTATAAGAAAAGTTTGAAACGGTTGGAATAGAATCACGTTACCTACTGAGTTTTAATTAAATTTTCAAAAAGTTTCGCCCTTAATCGTCTGGTCGTTTAATAATTTTGATGGCAAGGTTATTTTGCAATGTCCATTCTACAGATGTCTTAGTGTAAGGCCTGAGTGGCGAGCGTCGAGCGGCGCGTACGGCGGGGCGGGCAGCGGCGCGTCGAGCGTCCAAGGGATTTGACCAGCGCGCACTCAGGCCACGCACATACGATTGCATTTGTTTAACATGTATGCGCGATTGCGCGTGGCCTGAGTACACGCTGTCGAAATTCCTTATACCTCCACTACACGTCTGCGGATGGGTCCGCGGACGTCAACATATGCATTCGCAGACGAATCTTCACTAACCGTCCACACGTCTGTTGATCGTTCAGTCTGAGTACAATCTCGTCGGACGCTACTCGCGAGAAAGATGGATATTAAAACTGTAGCAGCCGCATCATGATTTAAAAAGTAACCTATTTTATTGAGCCCGTTTACGTGCGCCAGTAAAATGTATTTTCCCTTCACTAGCTCGTAAAGTGCTCGTTTATCCTTTAATACGAACGTGTAAAAACGCATATTATTCACTTGTGTGGCAAAGTAATGACCTTGGTTTTGGAATAACAAAACGTAAAATGCTCATGGAAATCGTTCCATATTAATGATAATTAAATAATTTGTTTGAGAATTTAGTGTAAAATACAAATCTTTATATAATATGATGATTTTAACATATAAATCCTAAAATTCCATAAGTAACAATTGTTTTAGTGAATGATGATAAGATGACTAGATGCAATCACAAAACGCAGAAAATGTCAACGTCAACATTGTCAAAGAATATTATAGGTTATAATCTTTATTTACCGACTCGAACACGCATAAAAATAGTAAACTAAACAACTTTCAGGGTGTTCTGTTATAATTTTGTAAAAATAATGAATGAGAATGATTTAATAATGCATTGGCGTTGGTGTGCAACTACAGGAATGTGTTAAAATCGTGCTGCGTTTACTTTTTCGTTAAGTTTACTGCGACAAAATCTTGCATTAAGTACATGATGCATTTGGAAAATTATTATCACTAACCCGATGATGATTGTAATGTGAACAAATAATTACCTTTTTTGAGTTTCCTTGCTATAGTGAGGGGAAAAGTTTTATGTTACACACGGGTGCAAACGTATTTTACTTCTCGTATGTTAAAACACTCGCTGCGCTCAGGATTCTATTTTAGAACCACTCGCTTCGCTCGTGGTTCAACTATAGAATCCTTTCGCTTGCTCGTGTTTCAATTTCATACTCGCGGGTAAAATACAACTTTGCACCCTTGTATAACAAATAACTATTATTTGTTCCCACAATGTCGTAACAGATGTGCTTACCATAGAAAAAATCAACTGCGAAAGACTCTGGTTGTCACGGGATTCGAACCCGCTTCCTCTGGATTGCCGGTCCAATGTGCTTCCAATTACACCTTCCGTGAATAACAGCGAATTTAGTCAATGGTATTGTGAATCACTAGCGACATCTGTACTTAATGTTTCGAAGGTACTACCTAGTAGGTGTTTCTAGGTCATAGGGCGTTTGTGCACTACACTGACTTTTACCGTCCGGTAGTCCGGTTTTTTACGGTCCAATATGCCACGCCATTAAATGTATATAGTAGCTTGTGCACGTACGTACGTACGTATACGTAATTTTACCGTCCGACATTTTACTTTTCCCCATTCCGGACAGTATTTTTCCGATCCGAGATAACAGCTATGAAAAACCTGTGCACTGCGTCCAGAATTGCACTGACTTTTACCGTCCCCGATAGTCCGATTTTACAAATTGAACCGTACCGTCCGTTTTTTTCATGCTACTATGCCGCACCTCCGAGTAAAAAGACGGACAAGTGCACAAGCCAATCATGCGTTTTTTTCATGCCATATCGGACCATGAAAACTCGGTCTGCCGGACAGTAAAATTCATTGTGGTGCACAATCGCCCATACAGTGACATATATTATAAACAAAGTCCCACAAGACAGTTTTCACGGTTTGACTGTGGGATCGACGTTCAGTCTCTACTCTCTTAATATATTAATTTAATAATTTTCTTACTTTACGCACAACATCTAATATGGCTCAAAATTATTTAAATAATATTATTGACAAGGTAATATAAATAACTGGGATCCTAATCATAAAATGAACCATTTCATACGTAGTTTAACAACATTTTATGACATTTACACTCTAGTTTCTACAACAACTATATCATTCAGTAGGTATGTGTCATACATTAAATTTATCAAAATAAGTCTATCTAATCTACATAACCTAACCTATATCTAAGATTCGCCCTTGTGGCATTGTATCGCAATACTGATGCATTGTGCGAGGAAGTCGCCAGCTCTTCGGTCTTTTAGTTACGTCAACCAGACGTTTCGCGACCTCGGCCAACAATTTACGTGCCCTTGAACCTAAAGTTTCTAATAATAAGTTATATCTGGCCCGAGATCGGTACGGTCTATTGCGAGCCCTCCTAAGGGTGCGGCTCCACTGACGCGGAACGGAGCAGAGCTGTTTAAAATTGACCAATTACATTCTTCAAATTTGAATTCGAAACATTGCGATGCGTTCTCATTGGCCGAGCACCCATAGCTCCGCTCCGTTTCTCGTCAGTGGAGCCGCACCCTTTGGCGGCCATATTTTTTGCAAGTATCCATCAGTGAACGTTAAGATTATCTAATTAAACACAAGGCAACTTACAAATAAAGCCTAATAGGTCACACTAAAGTCAAACACTTAACCTATACTTTCACTTTCAAGCTAGGCTAAGTTATTTAATATTTGGTTGCGAATTTGATAAATGGCATTAGCGTTTTGATATCAAATGAATTGAGGTCAGTTTTAAGGTTCCGTGGCAAATAGTGTAAGAACGGTTTCACCTATAGCTGTACCATGACTTTGCAAGTAAATCCTAACGTCAGTTAGTTAGTTAGATGGACTGTCCAAATTACCTAATTATTATGTAATTTCTTGCTCTTGTTTATACTTTTTGTATGTAACTTCTGTAAAATTATTTCCGATGTGTAACTAGTGTTACCAAATAAACATTTCATTTCATTATATTGATTTAAACTTTCACGATTATCACTCATATTTTAAAGATCCGTTTGTCTTTAAAATATTTCATTTCATTGTTCAAATGTTGCCAGGACTCTACGGGAATATTCCTGAGGTATGAACAAGGGAATGTGTTGAAGAAATCTGGAGGAAGATTCCTAAGTCATCCTCATCATCATTATACTAGCCGAAAGACTTTCACTGCTGAACGTAGCCTACGTTCAGCAGTGAAAGTCTTTCGGACCCCAAAGATCGCCATAATAACCGGTCCTGCACCACCCGTATCCTGCGACCTTCGCCAGGTTACTGAATGTTAAAACCAAATGTAATTTAGGTTTTTTTATTAGCATTGGTGTAATTAATTTATTTTAGGTAATAGTAATTTGGCGATCGCAGTAATGTGTCCACTATGATGACGCTACTGCCCATCATGCGATCGCCAATCCGCTTGCCCAGCGTGGCGATTATGGGCATTTACCTCCTAATGCGTCTATACGCAAAGTTAATAGGAGAGACCTACGTCCAGCAGTGGACTAATATAGGCTGATGATGATGATGATGAATAGTAATTATGTCAAATGTCAATGAAATTGTTACTCATAATTTTGAACAATAGGTATGAATCCTTGTTCATTACTGACGCCAAACATTATTCAATCCCTAGCTAACAGCATTTCTTGGCATGCCAAGCTAAAAAGCGCCAAAAGATAGCGCTCTAAAAGACAAAATGGCCGATTGAAATGCAACACAAATCGTCGATATGGCGCCGTAAAAATATCATAAGCGGGATCAGCGCCTGTTGGGAGCCGAACGGCTCTGTCGTAAATAGTGATGTCCTCGGGAATGTTCTCGGGAATCTCCGGGAATATTCCTGATGTAAGAAACAATGAAACCTCGCGGCTACGCGTCTCTTTTTGCATTAATTAGAAAGAGGAGATTTCTTGCTGCTAAGAAATGAATATGTCAAACATAAGACAAGCTAGCCCCCGAAACGTGATCGATTAAAATCGCAGTTAGTTTGGGTATCTTCATCTTTCTCAGCCTTTTCGACTATTTCGGTGTAGACCTCCTTCAATGCTTTCCATTTTCTTCGGCACTGACCTACCTGCATATTTGGTGCATTCCACGAAAAAGTCCACCGATGTCCGGTAGGTACGTTTTGGGTTTTCTCGAAGTTCTCTTTCGTGACTAGAGGAGTCAAAAATTACTCAAAAAAATATGTAATAACTAATAACTCTGAAGAAAAATCTAATTATAGAGATATCCACGCGTTTGTACGGGACAACCAATGGAATGCTCCATTTGCGCCCGAGATCTTCTTCACGTCATCCTTCCAACGCATTTGTCGTACTTGCGGAAGCTTCTCTCCCCATGGCTTCCACTTAAGGAGACGTTTGCAACAGGATCTTTCATTACGAGCAACGTGTCCAGCTCACTCTCACTTCAACTGTGCTACTCGCTTAGTTGTGTAGTCGACAAAAAAGTCTACTTTACAGCTCACAAGTGCAAACACGCTGCAAACACGCTCATGCTGGCGCGTCACGCGACAGCATGAGCGTTCGTTGCAACCGAGTTTCTATGTGTATCGCGCATCCGTGGTAAGATGTTTGCACTTGTGAGCTGTAAAGGAGATTTTTTTGTCGAGTTTTTTGTGTACATCAGGAACTTTGCTATGTCCTTGAAGCAATTAGTTTGTTTTATGGTCCATGAGTGATATTCCTACCAGCTTTCTTTCCACTGCTCTCTGAGCTACTTCCACTTTGGGTTTTCTTTTTATTGAATAGGAGGCAAGCGAGCAGACGTATCGCCTGATGGCAAATGATCACCGTCGCCCATGGACACTCGCAACACCTGTGGTATTACAAGTGCTTTGCCGACCTTTAAGATGGGAATACGCTCTTTTCTGGAAGCTTTGAAGATCGTATAGCGAAAAGTTTCGGTCGGGTTTCGCGCAAGATACATTCGAAGCTTCCATCTTCGAGCAAGAAACAAAATAGCCACAAACAAGATTTGTATATGTATTTAACAATTATCAAAAACAAAAGTCACATCTTATTTATTATGTTCAAGCTTTGTGAACTGGTCCCATCGACGACGATGAAAGAGCAACGAGTAGCAATTGGTGAGATTATTCATTGCGGCGAAGTGAATTCTCTTAGAAAATTTACTCACCAGCAGTGTGAACACCTAGCGGTAAATTACAATTATATCTGTCACTTTTAATAACACGAGACTATCGCCCTTATTCATAAACGTGTCCTAAGTTAAGTATTTTTTGTCCCTTTCGGTCTTATAAATATTTTAAAACGACTGAAAAGCACAACCAATACTTATCGGCTTGCTAAGTTAGGAGACGTTTATGATTAATGGGGTATATTTTATGTTCGTTTCTGGGGCGAGAAAATTACCCCCTTTAACTTAACAAGCCGCTAATAATTGTTTGTCCCTTATGGTTTTAACAATGTGTCCATAATATGAGCAAAAGGGTCAAACAAATATCAGCGGCTTGTTAAGTCAACAAACGTCTATGAATAAAGCGGTTAGTCGATCTCATCTCTTACTCGCCTTTGTTACTAGTGCCTCGATGTTCCCTTATTTAAGGAATATATTATAAAAAATAGTGATATCCCGGCAGAACATCACTAGCCTAAATGGTAACGTACTTGCTAAACCGTCACTTTACTCCCCAGTATAAGCAGGGCCGTGATAACATACTCTGGGAATCCCATAACCATCGGTGCATTGTAGGCACAGATCACTTACGGATACGGGACGTACGGTACATGTTGGCATTTTCACTATTAGGGACACCCAACTAGCGTGAGATTAAAAACCTCAAGTGCAGTCAGGTTCGTCAGGACAATTAAGTATGCCGAACTCAGTGGCAGCCACTGAGATGGCCATTTCTATTGACAGTCCACATACGTCAGCTGTTGCAGCCGCACGTAAGAAAAAAAATACAAAATGCCTCATTGCATGATAATTAACCGCACCAGCCCAAATATTTCCAGCGCACAAAAACAAAAACATATTTCCCATTAAACGTATGTCATTTTTAAATAATATTGTGCGTGAATTCATTTTTAATAACTTTTCCGTATTTTTATTTATGCGTTGCTTTAAGCGTTTGATCGACCATGTGTGTTAAAGAGTTGATGAATATGAGACTAGTGATACTCTCGCGTATCGCTTCGACTTCGTAGTATAGCCCATTTCTCATTCATCCGTCAAATTTAGTGACTAGTGTTGTTCGTTCTACAATAAATATAATAGTGAGCGAGCGAGCCCACAGATATAAAATCTATGTGTACGAGAGAGACGGCTGTATGTTGCGGGGCGGAGGAGCATTGGTGTCTTTGAATCGTTTAGGTTTTCCCATCACCTAAATGCCGACCGTGACGTCTCAGCGATAGCTAAAAAGTCGGCACGCTTGGTTCCTATACAAATGGTGCTATCTACTGAATATCTAAATCTGTGGTTAGAAGTCTCAAAAATGTCTGGACTTAATCAGTCAACCTCATGTTAGTTGATCAACCCGAGATTTTGGAAATGAGTCAAAGGCAAATGATTCTTTATTCAAATTGGAATGGCAACAAACTCTTTTGAATGCTCTTAGTTACACATCAAATTAAAACAACTTCCCTAAACCACTAACCCGAGATTTCGCAAACGAGTCTGAGAGCACACCAATAATGACGGGAGAGCAGAGTTGGGCAAAAAGTAATATGATTCCTTCTATAAATTACATTTGTATGTATACTTTGTAATAAATATACAAAAGTAATCGAAAGGAGTAATCATAATAATATTACTTTTTGCCCAACTCTGAGGGAGAGGCACGTTCCTCCGACAACTAATTGAATAGTAGCTATACCAATACCAACGCCATGAGTTTAATGCATCATCGATAGAGTAATTAATTTATCCTTCTTCATATCTTCTTCATCCCGTTATTTTTCTTCATTCTATCCTTGCACGTGAAAGTGCAAGCGAGATAGACAGTAAGTAAATTACGGCCAACTAAATTTATCAGTATCACGAATAGACACTTACCGCACCTTTCACTAGTAGAGGAGTCTTTTTGAAGTAATCTGTGAGAGCAGGCCAACTGAAACTGGCAAAAACATTGTTCGGAATATTTTCCGATTTTTTATGCACAAAAAGTAAAGTAGCACTAAACATACGTTATCTGAGCCCCTCAGTTTCCATGTCGGGTTTTTAAAAGTTCGTATGAATGTTCTACAAAAGAGAATAACCGATGGATTTGACTGGAGTATCAAAGAACATGTTGCGATATGCGATATGCATTTGTTACCTCGTTGATTTGTTTTTAAGGCTGTATTTGTTTTTACTAAGGTTATTGGTGCCGTACTACGTACTAGTGGCGACCACGCACTGGACGGCGCAGCGTGGGAAGGCCTCGCACAAGATGGAGCGACGACCTGGTAAAGGTTGCGTGTTTCCATTGGATGCGAACAGCTCACGACCGATCTTTGTGGAACTCTCTGGGGGAGGCCTATGTCCAGCAGTGGACGTCAATTGGCTGATGATGATGATGATTGGTACCGTGTGGTGACGGCAGTAAGAATAGTTTTGTCACCACTCCAACACTTTCCATAGGTGTCATAAAAGTTAGCTAAGGGATTGAAGTGTGATTGAACATTTATTTATCAAAGATTTATGAAAGATTTATCAAAGATTGATGATGAGCAGCAGCGTCATCATAGTTAATCACACACTACAGCGATCGCGATCGCTAACCCCGTTTGCCCAGCGTGGTGATAATGGGCATTTAACTTCTAAGGCGACCATAGGCATATTTACTAGGAGAGGCCTACGTACAGCAGTGGATTGAAAAGTCTGATGATGTAATATTATTTATAATTTATACTACATACAGTGACTACTTACTCGTAGAAAACACCAATCAAAATATGTACCTATATGAAAAAATAATTCAGCAATATGAACCATCAAATAAAAAAAATAGACTTAAATCGATTTCTCCATCCCATCATCATAACTGGCCTTCGTGCCAACGGGACCATACCGGTTTATTCTGAAGTCGGTTAAAAAAATAATTATCGAAATCGGTTTACATTTTATCGTATTATTTGTCAATTTGTCGTACACATTCTTAATGCAAATTTAAGACTTACATGGTTTTATCATGGCTGTGATTGTCAGAACTGGACCAAATTAAAATGGGACCAATCGGTGAGCAATGTGAGCATCAGCTTTCAAATAAAAAAGAATCATCAAAATCTGCACCCCTTCGAAAGTTATGTGGTAACAATAACAAACATAAAATTACCGGTCCTGCGCCACCCGCATCCAGCGGACTCCAGCGACCTTCACCAGGTCATCAGTCCACCATGTGGGGGGCCAACCCACGCTACCGCCGCGGACACGACATCGGTCTAAGGTGACCGGCTTAGCGGAAAACGTATGGTGCTCCCTCTCGTACCCATATCGGCATCCCGCTCCAATTCATGGATTCGCTCGCCGCTGGTCGCCTTAGACCAATCTCGTGGCCGCGGGGTAAGCCTACCGGTACGTGGCCGCCACTCAAGAACCTTCCCGCCCCAACGGCCATCGGTTCTACGCACAATCGGTGGCGCAGGACCGGTCATTGTGGCAATCTTTGGGGGAGGCCTATGTTCAGCAGTGGACGTCTTTCGGCTGATATGATGATGATTATTAAACATAAAATAAAACATACTTGGTCGAATTGAGAACCTCCTTTTTGTGAAGTCGGTGGAAAAAGGGACGCACCAGCGATGTGAAACACAAAAGCTAAGTAAAACGAGATTACATCGTAAATTCAAAAATGGCCGCATTCACGAGTGGTTTTAAATTGCTTACTCAAGTGTATTAAGACAATTACAAAGGTTTCTAATTATTCCGGAGGAAGGAATCAAGCATCGCTGAAAAGCGTTGTGTACTCGATTAATACGGTGAAAACTAATGTAACTTGGCCTAGCACTTAGTAACAACTAATATTAAATAAAATACCTAATTTATAAATTCGTCGGTAGACATAAGTTGTTTACTTTTATTGGATTCTACTACAAAATGTTTCCATAATCACGCACTTTTAGAAGACAATAAAACTAAGGTTTTATTACCGGCTTAAATCCTTAAACCTTCATTTCACATTCGTAAAGATTTGACTTTCCATAGTATTTCACATATTGAGACACGATAGCAGATATATTTTTACGTAAATACTAATGTAATAAATATCGATAATTGTAACTAAAATCAAAAGGATGAACTCAAGACAAAAACAAGATTATGTTTTAAGAGTGCGTGATTGTGAAATAAATCGAATTATTGTGTTTTGATTTAGTTTATTAAGAGGATTATTATTACGTGAAAGAGGATTATGTCTAGTAGTGGACTGAAATTGATGATAGTTTGCACTTAGTGTTCTGAGCGCAAACTATCATCGATTTCATTCGTTCTTGGGCAGATGAGAACAGGATTTCCCATAGCAAAATGTTCGTTCGTCAGCCCACGAACAAGCAAATGCTCGCTCAGAAGACTAAGTGGAAACGCGGCTTTACAGGTAAGAATTATATTGGTCGACTCAAGACGTTGGCCCGTAAGTATTGTGAATCAGTACGGATACGGGTCTAACTTATCGTCCATTCGCGTGACTACGAATATCAACTGAAAATCGATGAACAAAAGCATTCAGAGTTTGTGTCATTTACTTTGAATAAGAAGGCTTTAGTACCGTTAAATGACGTTTATACAAGGTTAAACATGATTAATGTAGGTTCTGATAGCGATAGTTCTTATAAGTTTTGGGGAAGGTCAAAGAAATAAGGTGTTAATGTTTTCTTATTTCTGTTTTCTGATTATTTTTTTTAGGTGATCCACTTCGAAGGGCCAAACAAATAAAAATAAATAAATATCTTGGGGACATCTTGCACATATATATCGGCCTAGTCCTACGGTAGGCTTGTGATGTGGGTGCCCGGCGACGATATACATAATACATAGATAAATATAGATAGGTAGGTATTTAAATACAATACTGTCCATAGGCATAGGCACGACAAAGGAACAAATATTTGTAATCAATAAATACACAAATAATGCCCTCGCCGGGATTTGAGCCCAGAACCTCCACATTCATAGGCAGGGTCACTACCAACAAAGCCACGGTGTCTGACAAATATTATGGGACATTCTTAAACTTCAATTGCAATTCACGTGCACCTTTGAATGACAAGACGCTGTAATTTTATTGGGCTAAAACATATTCGTTGTATTTTACAAGTAAGCACCTACTCTCTAACTTATGAAATTCACGATTTATAGTCTTAAGTTCCGCTAACCCTGTACCTACTCGCTTAGTCCAACGCAAAAGTTGTCAATATCCACTATCGACGCGACGTATCGACACTTCGACAGCAATTGAAAACGTGTTTAAATAACATACAGAGTAGGTAAGTGAGGCGCCACCAGAGCAAATCATATACAGGGTGACATTTGGCTTATGGAACAAGAGTGAATAGGGTAGATATTAGGAACGTTCACGCCGAGCAACCTTCACTATGGAGACGAACAAAAAATCAGGAAAAACTCCTAATGGCCGGCCACAACGGAAGAACAGCGCTGGCCTAGCCAGCTACATGCTGAGTTGTGACCCTTTTGTGGCAAGCTGTTGTTGTGTGCTTATTTGTAAATGTGTATATGTCCATCGTGCTTGTCATAAATAAATTTTATTTCATTTCATTTGATTTCTAATTATCAATTATTTGATACTTAACTATCAACTGACCGTGAGGTGACGGCAGTAAGAATACATTAGTCACCACCCCAACTCTTCCCACGGGTGTCGTATGAGTCGACTAAGGGATTTGAAGTGTAACTGACCATGTATTTTTTGAAGATTGATGATGGGCAGCAGCATCATCACAGTGGAGTGGACAAATTACTGCGATCGCGAGCCTGCTAGCCCAGCGTGGCAATTATGGGCATTTGCCTCCTAATGCGTCCACACTTTTAGGTAATAGGAGAGGCCTTTGTCTAGCAGTGGACTCATTATAAGCTGATATGACAAAAACAGATCCACTACATGCTACGTAAATATTACATTCTACTTATACACTAATTACAAAAGACCACCTCGCGTCGTACCCGGCGCAAAGGTCCCCATGACACTAGCAGCATTTCCACGCTGAATCGCTACGAAAGTTGGTTTTAGAGACTGTAACTTGCCTAAGAAAATTCTCCAAAAAGACGAATTTCCGAGAAAGATTGGTAAAAATAGTTACACGCCCTACTCACAAATCGACTATCGCGATAGACGGCAAAGTGCAACAAACATCGCAGCCACGTATGCAATTTCACAGTTGTCGCATCATGTCGCGTTCTAATGCGATGCACCTGGGAGTTACACCTGTGATTTATGTACAGTGCTATTTATTTGAGTCGTATTTTCCTATTAAGGTTGTATTTCCTTATTTAATGCGAGTGACGTGAATGTGTGCGATGCTAGCCCGTTATTTTTTTAAACTTCTTGTAACTTGGGAGCAATTTTGGGCGATTCCTACATTAAGTATACTCTTATCTATCTACAAATTTCAGTATAATAAAACCGTCCAAGAGGATGTCGGGCCATGCTCAGTGTAGGGTTCCGTAGTTATTCAAAAACGGCTGGGCCGATTACGTTCGAAATAGTTTTATTCTAAAGTATTCTATAAGCTCACTATTCATGATTTTTCTCATATTTTTTTACCTACGGATCCAAAGTTAGAGGGGGGACACATTATTTTTCTTCTGGAGCGATTATCTCCGAAAATATTGACTACAGAAAAAATATTTCTTTCAAGTCGTTTTAAGAGACCTATTTAATGATACCTACCCCACACTAAAGGATTACAGCAAATAAAGAAAATCATCCCCACTTCACCAGTTGGGGAGTTACCCGAAAAAAAGATTGTAGTTTTTACTGTACCACTTTGTTGGCATGATTAATATGTATCATCATCATCATCATCATCATCATTAATATGTATACCTGTACCAAATTGCAGATTTCTAGTATTAACGGCCACTGAGCTATGCTGCGGACAAACGGACAGACGGACAGACGGACAAACGGACAGACGGACAGACGGACAGACGGACAGACGGCCAGACAGACAGACGGACATGCAATATAAGGGTTCCGTTTTTGCCACTTTGGCTACAGAACCCTAAAAAGGCGGCTAAGTCAAATG
>JALPQI010022087.1:0-17001 GCA_025490895.1 Thaumatotibia leucotreta
GTCGTCTGTCGCAATTTACAAAAGGCCCTTTTCAGGGCCGCATATCATTCTATTATATAATAAGTATTAAAGCGTTTCTTACCTACGCACACAGACAGACATATCAATCTATCTCAGCGTAATAATATATAACTAATAAATACATATAAAAGCGGAGGAGGTTAATAAATAATAAACTTACTTACCCCCTAGCACACGTCTCTTAGTAAATTCTCGACTCTTATGACGTATGCTGCTGCGTGCTTTTCAGTCAGTCAATCAGCCTCGGCCACGCTACGCAGGCTCTCCTCCCACTCCGCCGTCTCCGTCCTCTGAAAGTATTATAAACGTTAATACATTTTTGTCGTTACGGAATTGAAAGTATTTTTTTTTTTTTTATCCTACAAATTCGCACTTTCGAAAGCAAGTACCTAAGTATATATGTGCTTACTTTATATATATAATATACATGCATATGCCACACACACTATATATATATACTACCAGTATTTATATTATTGATCTGTCTGTCTGACCGTAGTGAAAAAAAAAAACGCTATATTCGATATAACTATATCCATCTATATAACTAGCCTAGAAATAACTGCCAAATTACACCCCCCCATATATAAAAATAATTAACTTCCACAAGTATATTCTTAATACGAAGACGAACAACCGCCGCCGTCGCTGCAACGATATCACGATATCTCCATTCCAATAGGACGTACATGCGACCGACAGAAAAGCCGGGCGGGCTGGCGAGCGAGCGGCCGACCGACCGAGCGTTCAGGTACATCATCTATCTAGCTCCTATCCCGATTTTTCGACATATACTTAGATGCATACAAACAAACAAACATACATGCATACATAATTATCTACTTGAATATATTAATTATAAAACATATACACACTAGCAACTCACCTTTTACAAATTTACAATCCAAATCGTCAAAGTCACACATAAGCGGTACACTTCAAACGTTCACACCTTCAAAAACAAAAACTAAAAACATACGCAACTCATTTACACTAAATACCTGACCACCGGCAATTAATCAAACACGGTAAAAAAAAAAAAAATGCAAAACAATACTAAATAACTATCACATTTAGAGAACAACCACCACCGACGCACGCGCAACACAATTCACAAGTCTTATCCTGGTCTCACAGGTGCAATCTCGGCTCACCTGACCCGCACTGATCTAATTTATAGACGAATTTTGAAGTGAATATGTTAAGGCGAGACAAAAAATGAAAATAAAAAAAGACAGAAAATCCGCCATTTTCATAGGCTAAAATCGAACTGAAACTCTCGCCCCCGAGTCCGCACGACACCCCCACCTACGTCATCGCGTACACCTAGGCATTTTCTATTCGGTAAGACTAGGTATCTTATAAATAGCAGGCGATTTTATTAATAATTCTATTTATTTTTAAGCTATTAACAAATGTATTTTCCTTCCTTCTTTCTTTCAATAACGGTACACTAGTTAGTTACCTAGGTTATTTTATTATGGTGGTTGCCGAAGATTTATAAAAACCTAATTAATATCCTGTATTAGATTGATAACTATCATTAAGCGAAACTCTAGTCAAATTAGTGTGTTAGTCGAGAGATCTTTTAATGAATCTCACCCACCAAAAACTAACTACTAAGGTATCATCTCTCTATTAAGCCCGCGCGGAGGAGGTATACTTACATAAGTATCTCTTACTAAACGATTTATTATATAATATTATCATAATTACTACATGCTATTGCATTTAAGATATACGTGTATATATAATAATTGTAAAAAATAAATTAATTAAATTCATCTCCCTTTTTATTACATTAGTTACCAGGAGGCGACGGAACGTTGCACGTAGGCACTGGCGCAACTCGCGGTCCGTCTGTTTTACGACAGTGGAGATAAAACGTAAAAATAATACTATAACAATATTTTTCTATCAACGCTATTGTGTCACCACCATATATAGTATCTTCGCTTTCGCAGCGAAGACGCATAATATCATTATATTTGTTTATTATTGAGAAATATCAATTTTTAAACTGACCCGAGGTGTCCTCACCCGATAATACCAAAAGTAATGTTCTCTCGTGCGCTAGTCCGTAGACTAAATTTCAAAAATACTATTTAATACCATATATCATTTCATAAGGAACGTACAATTCCAATATTATACGGGTACTCGCAATATATATCGGTATAAATTCACTTTAATCATAAAAGAGCAAGTGAAAACTCCGAAGTGTTATTACGAGAAAACGTCTATGACTGCATGGGTCTACCTTACGATTATTCGTGAAACTATATATTAACGGTGGCTCCCTCTTTTGAGATATTAGTATTCGCCAGCGCAGCGCCCGTGTTGGTCGTCTCGCGCTTGTTACCGTACTCACTTGCGTTACGCGTTCGTTCGCAGCCACATCTCTCTCGACTTTCTCGTTTGATTTGTTTGTTTAATTTTTCAATTAAATCAAACATGGCAGACACCGCAGTTGCCGCCGACGCACCCGCTCCGGCCACGCCCGCGAAGAAGCCTAAGGCGTCCGCATCTGCCGGCGCGAAGAAGCCTAAGGCGAAGCCGACCCATCCGAAGACATCCGAAATGGTGAACAGCGCCATTAAGGAGTTGAAGGAGAGGAGCGGTTCATCCCTGCAGGCTATCAAGAAATACATCGCAGCCCAGTACAAGGTAGACGCCGAGAAGCTGGCTCCGTTCATCAGGAAATATCTTAAGAGCGCCGTCGAATCCGGTGCACTGATTCAGACCAAAGGCAAGGGAGCTTCTGGGTCATTCAAGCTGGAGTCTAAGTCGTCTTCGGGAGGCAAGAAACCCGCTGCGGCCAAGAAGTCTACCGCCAAATCTTCGACCGCCGCTAAGAAGCCCGCCGCCGCCGCTAAGCCCGCTAAGGCGAAGAAGGCAGCCGCATCCCCGGCCAAACCTAAAGCCGCCACCAAGGACAAGAAGGCGGCCGCCGCGAAGAAGAAGCCCGCCGCCGCCAAGAAACCGTCGACGCCCTCCAAAGCTAAGAGCGCGGCCGCTTCTAAGGCCAAGAAGAGCGCGAAGCCACCCACGAAGAAGCCTAAAGCACCCAAGCCAAAGAAGGCTGCGGCCGCTCCCAAGGCGAAACCCGCACCGAAGAAGGCCGCGTCGAAGAAGTAAATTCGACGTCGACGTCGTCATCGTCGTCGGTTCTGTGATGGTAGAGAAGGCGGAGGAGGATGTAGATGTCGTTTTTGCAACGACGTCGCCTCTCTCTAGCCCACTCACCCACGTGCGCGTTATAGCGCACATCAAAAAGCCCTTTTCAGGGCTAACAAATGTATTCAAAGGTCCACGAACCTATTGTTTCAAACAAGCCAATTACCAGTCGATCGATCAATCGAATCTATCTAGGTACACTTAACAAACAAATAAACAACAGAACATGCATACAACAGATCAGTTCAAATTACAACAAAAAGTGTTAATTCGTATGATGCACATACCTATATCATTTAACAAAAACACTCTGAGAACCCGCGCTATGATATTGAAGAGGTACATACATACACACTCACGTGTCTCCCTATAAGAGAATGGGGGTTTAAATAAAGTAAACTATAAAAATATTATATAATAACAGAATACAATCATAATAATTATCTAATAACAAACAATATCAATCAATATGGTGTGTGTACAGTCGGTTCAGTAACTATTTATTTTATACTGAAACAAGTTTCAAAATATGATCTGAATCATATTGAAATCGCACGTATTGAATATACAATTCGGCAAGTCTTTATAGTGAATTTTATACAATAAATTACAAACGACAGACAGACAGACAGACAGACATAACCCATAAACTATTGTATATAATTATGACATTTGCAGTTTTATAAATAATATAATACACATATTAAAAGAAAAATTTAATCAAGTACAATATTAAAATCATATTGAATGTTGTCATATTGATGTACGATTCAATTCATTTTTGACTCCGAATGGTCCCAAATATCTTAATTTTACACGCGACATGATTGAAATCATATTGAATGTGCACGTATTGATAATACTATTCGTAACATCGGTATCGCTCTCTCACTCGCACGAACGCGATTCGACGACCGCGTTCGGTTATAGTCGGCTCGTTATGCCCCCACTATCCGGACCTTTCTGTCTCCGTATAGATTATATAAGAGCAATGTTCGCGAGGGAAATTTTTATTATACTCACAGGCATTCGTGCTGTGCGCATAGTTCTTTCTTTAACTTGTTAAACTAACTTAATAAACAAACATGTCTGGACGCGGCAAAGGTGGTAAGGTTAAGGGAAAGGCAAAGTCCCGTTCTAACCGTGCCGGATTACAGTTCCCCGTCGGCCGTATCCACAGGCTCCTTCGCAAGGGCAACTACGCCGAGCGCGTCGGTGCCGGTGCTCCGGTGTACTTGGCCGCCGTTATGGAGTATCTCGCCGCTGAGGTTCTCGAGTTGGCCGGTAACGCCGCCCGCGACAACAAGAAGACCAGGATCATCCCGAGGCATCTCCAATTGGCGATCCGCAACGACGAAGAGTTGAACAAGCTCCTCTCCGGTGTGACTATCGCCCAGGGTGGTGTGCTGCCCAACATCCAGGCCGTCCTCCTGCCCAAGAAGACCGAGAAGAAGGCTTAAGCGCCCCCGCCCGCGCTTACCTTTTAACACCTCACAACGGATATGGCCGGTGGTTAACGAGTGGATTGTGCATTTGTCCCGAACGCGGGACTCTTGTGCGACATTCTCCCCGGCGCTACCGTTGAAAAAGGCCCTTTTCAGGGCCACAATATGATTCTGTGATAACGTTTAGTTTCATGGCAGACACGGATTTGACTTTCAATCAATCAATCAATCTAAGTATTGGTACATACTTCTGACACTTATTACAATGAATATTATAGTCTTAGTAGTCTTATATAATATAGTATAGAACCAATTAAATGACGTCAAAATTTTCATATATTTTGGTGAGCATTGACATTAAAAATACAACAAACATTCCGTTTTCTTCTAGACACAAAGTACGGTATGTTAGTAGAAGATAGTATATATATATTATATTATAAAATTGGATATGATGATGATGATGATGATGATGATGATGATGATGATGATGTTGTTGTTGTTAGTTAGACACAAATACATGTTCGGTTCGCATACATGTTATATACGAAGGAAGATAGATAGATACATACATATAGATAGGTATGTAGGTACTTATTGAATAATTATAACAATATTAATAACATCGAAACGGTAATAATCCCCACTGCCGCAATGCCGGTCGATCGACATGCCAGACTATGAAAATACGCTATTGGTCGAAAGAGAGCGGTGCGCCGCTCGTTATCCCGTCCCCCACTAGCGGTACGCGGGTATTAACAAAAGTCCGATTCGCTCTGACGAGAATACATTATACTCACAGACTCGCTGACGCGCTGCCGAAGGGAACAGACGTGCGCTCTCTGTACCTCAGCCGCTCACTATCTATCTCGCTCTCTCTCTCTGTCACTAAGTGCCGCGCTAGTGCAAACAAATCGCGACGCGTTTTCTAAAGGAACACAAGTGCGCTCTGAGGCCGAATCCCAGAGACCCGTGTATCCTATCGATCTCGCGTACCCGTTTTCGCGCTAGTGTCAACTCAGTGTCCGCGACTACCGCTACCGTTAGCGCTAGTTAATCACAGACTTTTTCTTGTCTGTTACAGTGACCAGTGAAGTTAGTGTGTGAGCAGCATCATGGCAGTGCAACACTCGCCCCGCAAAGGCCGCAAGGCAGCAGCAGCGCAGCCACCAGCACAGCCGTCAGCAGAAGAAGCCGCATCCGCATCAGAGTCAGGTATCGCACCGGTGCAGCCCTCCGCTACCAAAGAGACTTCGGCGCTGCCAAAGCCGAAGCGTAAACAGATCCCGAAATCGGGGTCATTCACAGATGAGGACGCACAGACCTCCACCGACGAATCCATGGAATCGGAGGTGGAGGCTGGAGCGTGCGAATCGGAGAATGACGCCGGTACGGGGGATGCGAACGTTGGCTCGGGCAGTGCCGAAGCCCCCGAGGACGAGGGGTCGGACCGGTGCGCAAGTCGCAACTCGTCGCGTGGGGTTTTGTCGCCGATCGGTGAGTCATCACCTATCGGTGAGTCATCGTCGGACGATGAACCGAATGGCGACAAAATACCACGTGGGACAGGTTCAAACCTGTCTAATCACTCGACGGACGAGGAGACGCCCGCAAAGGCGCACCCCGGCCGTCGTGCATCGCCCCGCCGCATAGTACCGCAGAGGCTTAGCCTGGAGATGAGCCACAGCGCTTGGTCGGACATCTTTTCGAAACTTGAACAAGTTTCGAAAGGGTCGATGAACAGGAGTGACTTGGACCCACTCGAGACTAAGCTTCTCGACACCCTGCTGAAGCACGCTAGCGAGCGTCAGCAGAAGAGGCGTCGGGAGGAGGACAGCCCGCCGGCACAGGAGGGAAAGCGCGAATGCAACCGCATCTCCCCTGTGCTCCGCGGGGGTCCTCATCCCGCCGTCTACCCACAGGTCTCGCACCAGCCGCAGCCGTGCCCCACCGCGCCTTCAACGGCGACCGCGCGCCCATCGTTCGCTGACGCAGCGAGAACACCCGCCGCTCCCAAAAGTAAGGCAAAGAGCAAGCGTGCCGCTTGCTCTGCCGCTCCCGCCCCTTCCACAGGTTCCGCTCCAGCGCCCGCGGCCAAGTACCCGAGCATCGTGGTAGAGGACTTCCCGGACTGGCAGCTACATCTAGAAGACCTGAACACGCAGCTCGGCTACAAGGCCACCTGTGAGGCCACGGGGGACAGCCGTGGCCTCCGCTTCCTCCCTCGATCCGGGGAGGAATACAGGGCAGTGGATCATTTTTTAACAGATCTCGCGAGCCGCATCAACATCACGCCAGACGTATACCAGGATAAGGCGTCGCTGCCGCTCAAGGCCGCAATCCGCGGCCTACCGCCAGGCATGACCCCACAGGAGGTGAAGGACGCATGCGCCGTGAAGGGGTACACGGTTGAGCATGCGAAACTAATTTCAGGTGGCAGAGGACGAGGAGGCAGCCTCTACTTTGTGCGACTAGAGGGCTCGGCCAGGGAGTGCGCGGCATTCCTGGACATCACCGAGCTCTGCGGCATCACCAACAAGATCCGGGTCGAACCCTGGAGGGGCAAAGCCGGCCCCCCGCAGTGCCTCCGGTGCCAGGGATTCAGGCACTCATCCCTGGGTTGCCGGAGGCCTGCGGTCTGCGTAAGTTGCGCAGGAAACCATCTTTCTCGGGAGTGCCCACGCCCAAAGGAGGAGCCAGCGACCTGCTCGCATTGCGGGGGAGACCACCCCGCAAATCACAAACAGTGTAGGGTCTTTCAGGACGAGCTCCGCAACTGGGCGAAGGGCAGAGGAGGCACGAGGGCCTTCACTCACCGCCGCCGCCAGCAGCAACAACAACGGCAGCAACAACGCAGGGGGCCTGACACCAGGCACACTGTAAGGTCGGGAGAGGTTACGGAGTCCGCTCCGCAATCTCTCATGGCGCAAGCCAATCCCCCTAGGGCCCGCACGGGAGGACTGTCAGCGCAGCCACCACGCCGCGCCAACACAGCCCGCACGCAGCAGCCGCAGCCGGACCAGCAGGACATCCCGCCGCACTTCGCCGCTTTGGCCTCGGCCATTTCTATAGCGGTAACAAAGGTACTAGCCGAGACCTTACCAACTCTCGCGCTATTGTAGTTGGTTGACCCCAACCAAACTACCACGCTACCCCATCCATATTACCAATCCCAATATGTGTAGTACATCCTTACGTGTTGTGTATTGGAACGCTCAATCCCTAACCGGAAAAACTAATGAGATTCGCCATTTCCTTCACAGCCAGGACATCGACATCATGCTGATCTGCGAGACGATGCTCAAGGCATCCTCGCTGTTCCGCATCGGAGGGTACAACGTGTACCGAACACACGAGCAGGCAGCGGATGGCCGTCCTTACAGGGGACTGGCCATCCTAGTGAAGAGGACCATCGTCCACCAACTGGTGGACCCGCCGCAGCACCTTTCAGCTATGTCTGCCCTCGGGGTAGACATAAACCTCACGAAACACCACTTACGCCTGTATTCTATTTACAGGCCCTGTGGATACTGCCGCATTGCCGACATGCGCAGCGACCTGACGCAGCTCCTGGTCGACTCCCCCGTCCCGACCATCCTGGCCGGGGACTTCAACGCCGAGCACCCGGCCTGGAACTCGTCAGCCGAGTCCCAGGCCGGCACGCGCATCTACCAGCTCGTGGACGAGCTGGACCTCGTAGTGGGTGGGGCCCTCTACCCCACCCACTACAGCGATCATGTCGTTGGTAACAGTATCCCTAGAGGTACTAATATTGATTTCGCAGTTTCTCGAGGGGTCGACTCTGTCATGCGACACGAGGTATTCGACGACCTCACATCAGACCACCGACCTGTGCTGCTGTCTATCGACGACCTACCGACATCGAGACTCACCAGAGGACCGGGACGCCGCTACAACTGGCAGGCTTTCTCAGAAGCCTTGGTAATTACTCCCCGCACAGGTCCCATCTCAACAGCCGCAGACGTAGAGGAGGCAACAGCCGCAATCACCGGGCACATCAGGGCGGCCCTCGACACAGCCGCAGAGATGATCCCGCACACCGACCGTCGCAAGCCTCTCCCAAGGCCAATTCAGGCGCTTTTGGAGAAAAAGCGATGGTATAGACGGCAGTGGCAAAGGCTTAGAGCTCAGTCCCTCAAAACTGAGCTCAACCGCCTTGAGCGACTGCTTAGGGAAAAGCTCAGAGAGCACCGCGCTGAAAGCTGGGAAGCGCATATTGATGACGTTTCTGATCATGTTCCCTCTATCCACAGGTTATGCAGAGCACTCACCAACACCGCCGAGCCGGCGCGGCCGCTACGGGACGCCAATGGGCACTTGCAATATGCTGCCCGAGACCGAGCAGAGTTACTCTCTCTCAGTCTCGAGCAGCAATTCAAACCCAATCCAGCCACCAACCAACAGCACACCACGGACATCGAAGAGCGCGTTCGAGAATATCTCAGCGTGCCCTTACTGCCACACGATGATCCAATTTTCTTCTCTCCTTCGCAGGTCCAGCAGACGATCAAGCATCACTGCAACCCCAGAAAGGCGCCCGGCCCCGATCTGATCCCAAACATGGCTCTCCGCCAACTGCCGCTAAACACTTTAGCGGCAGTGGCGCGCCTGTTCAATGGGATCATGCGATCGGGGCACTTCCCGACCTCCTGGAAGGCAGGGCAAGTCATTGCCCTGCCCAAGCCGGGGAAGGACCCGACTAGGCCGGACAGCTACCGGCCTATCACGCTGTTGAGCACCCTCTCGAAAGTATTCGAGAGGTTGTTGCTCACACACCTCCGTCCTCACATTGCCCCTAGACCGGAGCAATTCGGTTTTAGGGCGCACCACTCCACCACTCTCCAACTCACTCGAGTGCTGCACCACATGGGTGCAGCACTCAACAAGAAGGAATTCACCGTGGCCGTTCTATTGGACATGGAGAAAGCCTTCGACCGAGTGTGGCACGAAGGTCTAATTTATAAACTTTCTCTGTCCACAGCACCCCGCCGCATCGTGAGGCTCATAGCTGCATTCCTGGCAGAGCGGCGCTTCCACGTCAAAGTGGAGGGCAGCCTCTCCCAAGAGCGCCCCATCCTGGCGGGCGTTCCGCAAGGGAGCTGCCTGTCACCAGCATGCTATGGGTGGTATACCAACGACATACCAGTCGTTGGCAACACACAACTCGCTCTCTTTGCAGATGACGCAGCCTACTTCGCCAGCTCCTACAAGATGCGGCACGCGGTCGCCAAGATCCAGCCGACTCTCGACGCCCTCCCTGACTGGCTCTCCAAGTGGAGACTTTCAGTCAACGTGGGTAAAACTCAGACTCTCATTACTGGTAGTAAACGGACCCTACCAGATCCTCCTTCCCTTCTAGGTCAGCCACTGTCATGGGCACCCACAGTGAAATACCTGGGGGTGACCATCGACAGGAGGCTGCGCATGGGGCCACACGTTGCCGAGACCGTCCAACGAGCGAACGTGGCTCGCTTCAAACTCCGGCCACTATTTTGCAGCAAGCTGCCTCTGCGAACCAAACTTGGGCTTTACAAAGCCTACGTTCGGTCTCGCCTAACTTATGCCGCACCTGCATGGTATTCTTTCTGTTCCAGGTCCACCAAGAAGAAGCTTTGGACTGTGGAGTCCAAAGCGCTACGCACCATAGTCGCAGCCCCGCGCTATGTGCGCAATGCCTCTATCGAGCAGGGCCTGAAGTGGCGCAAACTGGACAAGTTTGTCGAGAGGCTCGCACGGGTCATGTATGACCGTGCGGACAACTCGGTCCACAAACATCTCCAGGGCATTGCGCCCCACTATGTCAGGCCACCTGACTTCAACGCTCGGGATCTCCCCCGAGCGTTGCTCCACCAGCCGCCAGACGACTGACACCAGCAGCTCTCTCTCTCGACCCAGCGGGGCCCTGCCCGGGTGCCCCCGCTGGGTCACCATTTTCTCTCCTCTCTAGCAGCAGACTCTCAACGACGAGCCAGCTCTGCCGCTAGCGACGCGCCGACAGCCGCGCATCGAGCATCGAGCACCAGCCTCTCTCTCTCTCCATCTGTCCTCCTTTTCAGATCTCTCTCAGATCGAACTTTGCCTTGCCTTAACTTGCCTTTACCGCATCATCATCACCAAAATCATTTTTCTCTCTCGCCATGCCCATGGCAAATCTTCCTTCAACAGCCTCTCAACACCGTCCCCAAATGACGGTGCAACGACCGTCCCACCCTTGTGGGATGCGACCCGGCCACAGCTGCAGTAGCGGAAACGCGGGAGCAGCCACACATACTCCAGGAGGAGTATCGTTTGTATATTCAGTCGAGAATACATTTTCAGTTCGACTCTCGCACTGTGAACATCTAACTAACTCAATATGCCACCGAAAACTAGCGGTAAGGCCGCCAAGAAATCCGGCAAGGCCCAGAAGAACATCTCCAAGTCGGATAAGAAAAAGAAGAAGCACAAGAGGAAGGAGAGTTACGCCATCTACATCTACAAGGTGCTCAAGCAGGTCCATCCCGACACCGGTATCTCCAGCAAGGCCATGTCGATCATGAACTCGTTCGTTAACGACATCTTCGAGCGCATCGCCGCCGAAGCGTCCCGCCTGGCTCACTACAACAAGAGATCCACCATCACCAGCAGGGAGGTGCAGACCTCTGTGAGGCTCCTGTTGCCCGGAGAGCTCGCCAAGCACGCCGTCAGTGAAGGCACCAAGGCCGTCACCAAGTACACCAGCTCCAAGTAAGCGTCGTCGTCACCTCGCGTTGCGCTACCTCGTCGTACATAATTATTAATTAAATAATAATGTGTGTGATGAGTTTGGCAAAAGCGACACGACACGCTCGCTAGATTGCTAGTTGTACATGTTGCAACCTAAAAGGCCCTTTTCAGGGCCACAAAACAATTCTGATAAAACATAATATATGTATACAGTTTCTAGACAGTAAACATTGACATCGATCGATCAATCAACCAAACACGCACACAATCATTAGAACGAATATAAATATAATAAATATTTTAATAAAATAAAGCCTATTGACTCGCTCTACGTTCGATGAATAAGTGTAGTTTCGATACGTATAACGTGTTATCACAAATATATTAAATAATATATAACAAATTACCTTAAATCTTTATATTTGTGATATAAATATAAAGAAAGAAAAGCGACGTGGTTACTTGATTGCCAGTTTTTTATATATATATATATATATATATATATATATATATATATTATAAAAAAAAGGTTAGGTTCGAAAATGTTAGGTTAGAAAATGTTAGGTTGGAAAATGTTAGGTTCCAAATTGTTAGGTTAGGTTAGGTTAGGTTGGGTTAAAAGGAAAAAAATATATATATAATGTATATTATGTTATGTATACTTTAGTAATCTCACGAGTAAGGGGGATAGATATCATTTATTTTTTTTATATATCTCCCTCTCGCTCGCACGAACACTAAGCCCGTCCCTTTCGGTCCGTAATATAAAAGGAGCCCGCGCGGCGCTCGGACCGTTTATTCTCGCTCGTGACTCGTTAACGTAGACTACGCACGTGTAATTTTACGAAATGGCTCGTACCAAGCAGACCGCTCGTAAATCCACCGGTGGTAAAGCGCCCCGCAAACAGCTCGCCACCAAGGCGGCTCGCAAGAGCGCGCCCGCCACTGGAGGTGTCAAGAAGCCCCATCGCTACAGGCCAGGAACCGTCGCTCTCCGTGAGATCCGTCGTTACCAGAAGAGCACTGAGCTGTTGATCCGCAAACTGCCCTTCCAGCGTCTGGTCCGTGAGATCGCCCAGGACTTCAAGACCGACCTGCGCTTCCAGAGCTCTGCCGTTATGGCTCTTCAGGAGGCCAGCGAGGCTTACCTGGTGGGTCTCTTCGAGGACACCAACTTGTGCGCCATCCACGCCAAGCGCGTAACCATCATGCCCAAGGACATCCAGCTGGCTCGCAGGATCCGCGGCGAACGCGCCTAATTTAGAAAAAAATATCGACGGGAGCGTGTCATACATTACCGTGGTCCGCGATTTTCCGGACATGCGAAATTGACTCGTATCTCTCTTTATTTTTTATTATCAAAAGGCCCTTTTCAGGGCCACACACGATTCGAATTGAAATATCTATGATGGTTTCTTTGCACATAACACATTCGTAAATCAATCAAATTTTAAAACACAATCGACCGACAGACCAATAAAGGTCTTAACATAAAATATACATATACGTAGTTATATTATAATATACAGTTTAGTAATTCATTAAATAAATACTAGAATATAACTAGGCATAAGAAAGGCGACTGGGTTATATCGTGTATATACGATATGTGATGTATGTATGTAATATTTATATAAACGAACAGAAGACAATTGACGACGATCATGATGTTAAAATACGAAATGTGAATATCCAAGTTACAATGAGGCCTAAGTACGTCAGGCAAGTAGTTTGAGTAGTATTATAATGAACTAGGTAGGTTAAGTAATTATATATCATTAATAAAAATGCATTTAAGAAACGATATTAAGATTATGATAAATATATAATACTTTAATACTCGGAAAATATAAATTATCTGTCACCTACCGCGTCCCCCGTCTCCCCGCAATAGGGTAAAACGTATAAAAGGCGAACCGGGCCGTGTGATCGGAGCTATTCCATTCGTGTCGACGCGCGCCGCAAGTCGTGTGTCGTGTTCCGTTCGTGAGAGAGATATATCAAAACTTAACCAGAAAAGATGACCGGTCGCGGTAAGGGAGGCAAAGGTCTGGGAAAAGGAGGAGCCAAGCGCCACAGGAAGGTGCTTCGTGATAACATCCAGGGTATCACCAAGCCCGCCATCCGCCGTTTGGCCCGCAGAGGAGGCGTCAAGCGTATCTCCGGTCTCATCTACGAGGAGACCCGCGGCGTGCTGAAGGTGTTCCTCGAGAACGTGATCCGTGACGCCGTCACATACACCGAGCACGCCAAGAGGAAGACCGTCACCGCCATGGACGTAGTGTACGCCCTGAAACGCCAGGGTCGCACCCTCTACGGTTTCGGTGGTTAAGCGCCAACTCGCTCGGCCGCCCGCCCGCCCGCAAGCGTGCGTGCGACCACCGCGCACAGGCTTCGCGTAATTCGCGTCGTCTGTCGCAATTTACAAAAGGCCCTTTTCAGGGCCGCATATCATTCTATTATATAATAAGTATTAAAGCGTTTCTTACCTACGCACACAGACAGACATATCAATCTATCTCAGCGTAATAATATATAACTAATAAATACATATAAAAGCGGAGGAGGTTAATAAATAATAAACTTACTTACCCCCTAGCACACGTCTCTTAGTAAATTCTCGACTCTTATGACGTATGCTGCTGCGTGCTTTTCAGTCAGTCAATCAGCCTCGGCCACGCTACGCAGGCTCTCCTCCCACTCCGCCGTCTCCGTCCTCTGAAAGTATTATAAACGTTAATACATTTTTGTCGTTACGGAATTGAAAGTATTTTTTTTTTTTTTATCCTACAAATTCGCACTTTCGAAAGCAAGTACCTAAGTATATATGTGCTTACTTTATATATATAATATACATGCATATGCCACACACACTATATATATATACTACCAGTATTTATATTATTGATCTGTCTGTCTGACCGTAGTGAAAAAAAAAAACGCTATATTCGATATAACTATATCCATCTATATAACTAGCCTAGAAATAACTGCCAAATTACACCCCCCCATATATAAAAATAATTAACTTCCACAAGTATATTCTTAATACGAAGACGAACAACCGCCGCCGTCGCTGCAACGATATCACGATATCTCCATTCCAATAGGACGTACATGCGACCGACAGAAAAGCCGGGCGGGCTGGCGAGCGAGCGGCCGACCGACCGAGCGTTCAGGTACATCATCTATCTAGCTCCTATCCCGATTTTTCGACATATACTTAGATGCATACAAACAAACAAACATACATGCATACATAATTATCTACTTGAATATATTAATTATAAAACATATACACACTAGCAACTCACCTTTTACAAATTTACAATCCAAATCGTCAAAGTCACACATAAGCGGTACACTTCAAACGTTCACACCTTCAAAAACAAAAACTAAAAACATACGCAACTCATTTACACTAAATACCTGACCACCGGCAATTAATCAAACACGTAAAAAAAAAAAAAATGCAAAACAATACTAAATAACTATCACATTTAGAGAACAACCACCACCGACGCACGCGCAACACAATTCACAAGTCTTATCCTGGTCTCACAGGTGCAATCTCGGCTCACCTGACCCGCACTGATCTAATTTATAGACGAATTTTGAAGTGAATATGTTAAGGCGAGACAAAAAATGAAAATAAAAAAAGACAGAAAATCCGCCATTTTCATAGGCTAAAATCGAACTGAAACTCTCGCCCCCGAGTCCGCACGACACCCCCACCTACGTCATCGCGTACACCTAGGCATTTTCTATTCGGTAAGACTAGGTATCTTATAAATAGCAGGCGATTTTATTAATAATTCTATTTATTTTTAAGCTATTAACAAATGTATTTTCCTTCCTTCTTTCTTTCAATAACGGTACACTAGTTAGTTACCTAGGTTATTTTATTATGGTGGTTGCCGAAGATTTATAAAAACCTAATTAATATCCTGTATTAGATTGATAACTATCATTAAGCGAAACTCTAGTCAAATTAGTGTGTTAGTCGAGAGATCTTTTAATGAATCTCACCCACCAAAAACTAACTACTAAGGTATCATCTCTCTATTAAGCCCGCGCGGAGGAGGTATACTTACATAAGTATCTCTTACTAAACGATTTATTATATAATATTATCATAATTACTACATGCTATTGCATTTAAGATATACGTGTATATATAATAATTGTAAAAAATAAATTAATTAAATTCATCTCCCTTTTTTATTACATTAGTTACCAGGAGGCGACGGAACGTTGCACGTAGGCACTGGCGCAACTCGCGGTCCGTCTGTTTTACGACAGTGGAGATAAAACGTAAAAATAATACTATAACAATATTTTTCTATCAACGCTATTGTGTCACCACCATATATAGTATCTTCGCTTTCGCAGCGAAGACGCATAATATCATTATATTTGTTTATTATTGAGAAATATCAATTTTTAAACTGACCCGAGGTGTCCTCACCCGATAATACCAAAAGTAATGTTCTCTCGTGCGCTAGTCCGTAGACTAAATTTCAAAAATACTATTTAATACCATATATCATTTCATAAGGAACGTACAATTCCAATATTATACGGGTACTCGCAATATATATCGGTATAAATTCACTTTAATCATAAAAGAGCAAGTGAAAACTCCGAAGTGTTATTACGAGAAAACGTCTATGACTGCATGGGTCTACCTTACGATTATTCGTGAAACTATATATTAACGGTGGCTCCCTCTTTTGAGATATTAGTATTCGCCAGCGCAGCGCCCGTGTTGGTCGTCTCGCGCTTGTTACCGTACTCACTTGCGTTACGCGTTCGTTCGCAGCCACATCTCTCTCGACTTTCTCGTTTGATTTGTTTGTTTAATTTTTCAATTAAATCAAACATGGCAGACACCGCAGTTGCCGCCGACGCACCCGCTCCGGCCACGCCCGCGAAGAAGCCTAAGGCGTCCGCATCTGCCGGCGCGAAGAAGCCTAAGGCGAAGCCGACCCATCCGAAGACATCCGAAATGGTGAACAGCGCCATTAAGGAGTTGAAGGAGAGGAGCGGTTCATCCCTGCAGGCTATCAAGAAATACATCGCAGCCCAGTACAAGGTAGACGCCGAGAAGCTGGCTCCGTTCATCAGGAAATATCTTAAGAGCGCCGTCGAATCCGGTGCACTGATTCAGACCAAAGGCAAGGGAGCTTCTGGGTCATTCAAGCTGGAGTCTAAGTCGTCTTCGGGAGGCAAGAAACCCGCTGCGGCCAAGAAGTCTACCGCCAAATCTTCGACCGCCGCTAAGAAGCCCGCCGCCGCCGCTAAGCCCGCTAAGGCGAAGAAGGCAGCCGCATCCCCGGCCAAACCTAAAGCCGCCACCAAGGACAAGAAGGCGGCCGCCGCGAAGAAGAAGCCCGCCGCCGCCAAGAAACCGTCGACGCCCTCCAAAGCTAAGAGCGCGGCCGCTTCTAAGGCCAAGAAGAGCGCGAAGCCACCCACGAAGAAGCCTAAAGCACCCAAGCCAAAGAAGGCTGCGGCCGCTCCCAAGGCGAAACCCGCACCGAAGAAGGCCGCGTCGAAGAAGTAAATTCGACGTCGACGTCGTCATCGTCGTCGGTTCTGTGATGGTAGAGAAGGCGGAGGAGGATGTAGA
>JALPQI010022088.1:0-15484 GCA_025490895.1 Thaumatotibia leucotreta
AACGATATGCTCTTGGCCGGCTTTTTGAGTTACAGCGACGTAGCCCTATTTCAATCAAGCTGCTCCACGAAACCTAGCATTCCTTTTAGGTTGCTAATTGCCTCCTTTAGTGTGAATGGAGGCCTCAATACTTACTCCTGTATATTTCTACCTGTTTACATTCTAGTAGACTCAGCCGGAGATCCAAGATTTCATTCAGGGGGAGACATTTTCTTTCCAAGTATACATCCAAGTACTTATACATATATACCGATATACCGGAATTAACATTTTAATGATTAAAAACAACACCTTGGCACACCAAGGTCTTATGTCAGAGGGGGAGGGCAGGGGTACTACTTAAATCTGCGACTGAGTAGACTGTTTTGTTATACGTAGGTATAGTTCGAGAAATATTATTTGACCGACTGTTATCTTACTTACGACCTTTTGTTTTGCGTTAACTCTTACTAGACAATCAGCAGTCGAATAATTTTCTATTGTTGTTAATGACGCAAAAAAAAGGTCGTAAGTGAGATAAGAGTCGGTCAAATAATATTTCCCGAACTACATATACACGTAATAAGTACTAGTTAAGTGTACTAAAACCCTTATTTCTTGCTCATCATTCTAGTAAATTACTGTAATAAAATTGTTTCATGTCATGTACATAAATATTACATACAGTGTGTGTCTTTGATAGCGACATTGCTTTTAAGTAACGATAGATTAAAGTGTTGTTAACCACTTTACTAAAATAATATAACGATTGCCTTTATTATTTAAGAGTAATTAATTTTTATAAAAATCTCGAGTAGCAATGTAATGCAAACATTTATTTGACGTTTCTGAGAGGAAAAGCTAGTTTCGTTTTCATTTTAATTCGATCAAATCATTAAAGTAACTGCGAACTGTTGCCGACGTTAAATTATTTACTGAATTATCCATTACTAGAAAATACTACAATTTAAAACATGCGAGATTTGGACTACACTAGCACAACAAATTTACATCAACAATTTTTTCTGTGTCTTACTGTCTTAGCCAGCACATTTTGAATCGTATTATTCACTGAACTGATATCAAAAATCACTGCACATACATTATCACTTCTTAGAAATCACATTACCTAGTTCAAACATTTTTATTAAAGGACCATGCGTCAAAATTGCCCCAAGACCAACAAACATGAGAGTTAGATCATTAAATAGGTCTTTAACTTTACTTCATTTCATCATATGGGCACGAAATCGAATTCCATTGCAGAACTGAGATATTCATATATTTGTCAGCCTGAATACGAGCTAATTCAGTAGAAAACCTCTGTAGATTTAGTTACTAGTTTATTTTGGTAGCTGCAGCTACCAGTGATCACCCTTATTTTGTATGTAAAAAAAAGGCTAATGTCAAAAGAAAAAAGAAACTAAGCGAGTGCGGTGGTTAACATACAATCACGTGTGCACAATCTTTTTTTTTACACACTTCGATATCCTAATGATTAACGACCAGTATCTCTGATCTATGAGATATTCATATTTTTGTCAGTGTTAATACAATCTTCACACTGACAAATATGAATATATCAGTTCTGCAATGGAATTCATCTTGGTGCCCATAGAATGAAATGAAGTAGATTTAAAGACCTATTCAACAATGTAACTTTTAGCTGTGTTGACTTTGGGGCAAAGTTCCATACAAAGTTGGGCATGGTCCTTTATTAGGAAAGTCTGTTGATCAACAAACTTGATGTTATCTTGACACTTCAACTCAATCAATGTGAAGTTTTCAATTGGTACATAAACAAAACGATTATCTGATTCCGCCTTCTTAGTTAACACAAAATTACCTAGCGCTTAATCGTCTCTGTCGCACTTATAAGAAAGAATGACAAAGACGGAAAACTAAGATACGCTACTGAGCGATAGCCATTGGCAACTTGGCTAGGCACCCTGGGCTGTTAAGTCCTTTTCTTATGAACAAGGGTCATGATTTTTGACGGACTTGTCATCGAAAAGTGTCACCGACATGTAGGATGTAAATAGGTAGGTTATTCATTTGTAATTGTCAGGATGTCACTAAGAGCGAGATTTCAATGAAATCATATATGTCAATTGTTAGGTTTAATTTATTAGTTAATTGTTATTACTGATACATTGCGTGCCGAATAAATTTGTATGAAAAAAAATTTTTTTTAATACTTTAACTAAATATGCTAATTTCAGTTCATTAAGACTTGTACTTTCACCCCTTAAAAGGAATGTCGTTATGAAAGACACACACTGTATAATACTACATTGATAAGAAAGATAATTTTTGAAGTGCTTGTCTAACTAAACCATTCTGTTGCCTTAGGACCTCGCTGGGCGTCATGGAACCTGGGTATATTCCTGTGCATCCGCTGCGCCGGGATCCACCGAAACCTGGGCGTCCACATCTCCAAGGTTAAGAGCGTTAACCTGGACTCTTGGACGCCGGAGCAAGTGGTACGTATCATATTGATCCAACAGAGTCCAGAGAGCCTAGTGTGAAGGCACATTTATCAGCATGCGTACGTATTTCGTCTATAGAAAATGTCAGTTTAGTATGGGACCGCGTCCAGCTTTCCGCACGCGTACGCATGCTTACACGTTTCATACTAAACGGCCAATTTTATTAGACAAAATGCGTACGCATTTCGTCTATAGAAAATGTCAGTTTAGTATGGGACCACGTCCAGCTTTCCGCACGCGTACGTATGCTTACACGTTTTATACTAAACGGCCAATTTTATTAGACAAAATGCGTACGCATGCTGATATACGTGTCTTCACCCTAACTATGTATATACACCGTGTTTTTATTGATTTCCGTTAAATTAAAGGGAAGCTTATTTAGGTCAAAAAATATCAATTTCTCTAAGAAACTGGTATCTTAACTCTTACTGTTATTGAGTTATTCAAAAAATAAGTTTAATGACTGAACAAGTGTATTGCAACCTTTATTACATCCGAATGAAACTTATTTTGACATGTGCCGTCAGTCACCTGAGATCTTATTCTTAAGGATCTCTCACACTTGCCATCTCAATTATTATGTATGAAAACGAAAAAAAATTTTTTTTAACGAAATAATCAAATCCGATATACCAAGAAACTTTTATTAATGTACCAAGTAACTTGTCCAATTTAACGGAAATCAATAAAAACACGGTGTATGTTTTGTAATCGAACCCTATAGCGAATCATGCGAGGATCCAAGGGAGGGGCACAACTTATGTGAGATTGACATTTAGATGAAAAATTATCTCGACTTATCGCCAGTGATCGGAACAATGGGTGCAAAACTTTAAAAATTGACATATGAAAGATCCACGGAAAGAAAATGTCTAGTCAATTCAAATCACAGAAGGAAAAACCACCTTACTTTTAACAGAATAAGGTGTGAATTTGCCCTGATTTTTTTAGGCACTGGACATGTTTTTTCCGTGGACCCTTCATTTAGGAACACTTCAGCCAAGAAAAATACGAATATTATAGAAAAAAATTGTATCAAATTTTATTGCATACCTCGAAATCCTGAACTTACAAAGTTTGGGTGTGTAGATATGCATATTGTATGGATGTATAATGTATATACCTCACTCTTTCATGTCCACTTGACAAGTTTTATTAAAGTTTTGCTCTTATCGGGTTTCAGTTTCACCACGCAACCTTCGATATGTAAATGTTAGGTGTCCTTTTATATATGTCAGAAAAAAAAAGATAAATGTATATGCCTGAGATAAAATATAGTAATCATTTTATCGGTGAGATATATTTATCCGGGATTGTGACACATAATTCACTCGCCCTCTAAAGGTGCGGTTAAACTAAAAGAGCATTCGCTGTTCTAACCTCCCACTCTACGAAATTCGATCGGTACACAAAACGTGATTGGTGGATTTCGTAGAACGGGCGCTAGTACAGCGAATGCTCTTTTGGTTTAAACGCACCTTAAGAAAAACGCTCGTTCATGGCTGTTGTCGTTCCATTGCCTTATGTGACTTAGCGATGAACTAAAGAAGTTATGACTGGTGTGATAACTAACAGAAGTATACCTCGATTCCAGGTATCCCTCCAGCAGATGGGCAATTCCCGCGCCCGCGCCGTGTACGAGGCCAACCTGCCGGATTCGTTCCGGCGGCCGCAGAATGACTCCTCGCTGGAGGCCTTCATTCGCGCCAAGTACGAGCAGAAGAAGTACATCGCCAAGGAGTGGGTGCCGCCCGCCCCGCCCAAGGTTAACTGGTGAGTGCTGGTTACATGTTACCAACTACAAGGAGATTATTTTGCACCTTATTGCAATGCAGTAAGGTCTATCGGATCGTCGATTATGAGTACGCTAGGATCAGAAATAAAGAAAATTAAAATGGCGGCCACTTTGACATCGAACCCATGTTTAGTGAGGAATCCTTGTCTTTGTAGTCTGCTGTATCTGGTACATTAAGTACCTACAGTCACACCCTAGCATGTACTGGGTACAGTCGCCATCAGATACACTGGAGCGGCCATGGTGCTCAAAAATATCTGAATATATGGTACCTATAATGTATGCTGAGAGATGAATTTCCTTTATTGACACAGAAGTGTCTATCTTCTAGCCATATCAATCGCCCATAACTCAGCGCTTACTCGCTTTTTGTGGGACTAGTGCCATAGTCTCCATATATCTTGCCCAGCCTTACATATGGATGCCGGACATGGACTTTCACCAGCAAAATTAAAAGTAAAATCTCAACATGCCAACATGCGATGGAGAGGAGTATGCTGAAACTTAGAAAGATACAAAAAATCTGATGTGAGGAAATAAGGAAAAGAACTAAAATAATTGATGCGTTAAAACATGCCCTACAGTTAAAGTCGAGATGGGCTGGCCATTTGTGCAGATATCTGGATGGAAGATGGACTTTAAGAGCAACAAAATGGACACGTCCAGCAGTGAAAAGAGGCCGAGGAAAGCCCCAAAAACGATGGGCAGATAACTTAGCACAAATTGTTGGCAAGAACTGGAGGAAGACCGCAAAGATTCGAAACAAATGGAAGGGTGCTGAGGAGGCTTTTAGCCAACAGGGATCAATGCATTAAAAAAATAAAATAAAAACAAAACTGTAACATAATTCAACTTAAGCATTGAGAAAATATAGCTTAATTATTATTATAGTGCCATAGTATACCTTGTTTAATAGGCAACTAGGGACTAATTAAGTTACATTTTTTAACCACAATCTGTCCATTTCAGGGATAAGGAGATCGATGAGGAAATGGAGAAGCAGAAGCGGAAAAAGAAGACCACTTCATCGGGACTCGGGCCGCTGCCCGCGCCCAGCAGTGACAAGAAATACAACGTAAGTAAAACTACGAACAAAAAGGTCAATTGCTAAAAATTTAACATACATAGTTAAAGGCCTTTAAAATCAATATTTGATGACTTGACTAGCTAACCCATTTATTGTTCATTTCGAACACGAAGGCCTGATTCCACTTGACAAAATCCTTAGGCGTCAACAGTAGGATCAGTGATAGATAACAAAAGATACCTGGCCAGACTCTTTTGTGGCGTGATATTTTTTGCATACATCGGTGTACGTGCCAATTTGTAGTGGACCAATTAAATGACAAAAGTTTCGAGTGGCATCGGGCCTTCGTATTTGAAATGGACTATACCTTTGCGTTAAAGCGAAAGGGGGCGTGGAAACTTTTAACTTTGGCTACTTAATTACATCAGTGTATGGGCTTAAGTTTTCTCGGCAGTTTTTGTCTTTGTTAAAAAATATCTTCACGGGAATCATAACTTCTTAAAATAAATCTCATGTACTAGATTAGAACCTATCAGACATGCAATAACACATGTGTAATATTATGACTTTCAGAAATCGGACGTGATTCCTAGTATACCGAAGCCCAAGTCATCAGTGAGCCCAAAACTGGGTCGGAGTACCCCCACAGCCCAACCGGAGCCCCCTAAGCCGACCAGCTCGGCTGACCTCCTCGGACTAGACACCTCCAAGCCGGAAGCCAAGCAGGATGACATCTTCTCAAGCTTCTTCTCTGCTCCGCAAGAACCAGTCGAGCCACCCAAAGAAGTCAAACCCGACCTGAAGACCGAAGAAGAAAACTTCTTCAAACAACCAGCTCCGACTGAAAAGGAAAAGAACAAATTAACTAAAGATAGTATCCTAGCTCTATATAGTAAGACACCTTCCAATTTAGGTAACCAATTCTCTCAACAGAACTTCAACGCTACTCAAAACCAGTTCCAACAAAGCCAATTTAACCAACCTGCCCAATTTACTCAGCCGACCAACCAGTTCAATTCTACGAGCCAGTTCAATTCCACCAACCAGTTTAACCAAGCGCAGTTCCAGCAGAATCAGTTCGGTTTCGCTAACGCGTTTCCTACTGCTTTCAACGCACCGCAGAACGGGCAGCAATTCAGCCAGTTCCAATCCATGCCCGGGCAGTTCCAACAGCCTTTCGGACAAGCTCCAACCAACTCGGCCCAGGCATTTCCACAGAATTTCTCAAATCAGCCACAGCAGCCTATAACCCAGCAATTCGGTTCTATGAGCTTAGGTCAAGGTTTCCCTACCGCGTTTCCAAACGCTAATGTTGCCAGTAACAGCACTTGGCAGTAATTTGGTAGTTTTAATAGTTTTTTTAGCAACGCTCGTACGTTGCGTTTTTTGTTATGTGATAATTTGTTTTATCTGTGGATGAGCATTTGTTATCTGTGCAAAACCGATTTCTTTTCTATAGTACACTGGAGGACAATAATATAAATACACGTAGAGAGTGCGAATTTGCCGTTGAATAAAATATATTAAGTATTCTGAATATCCATTAGGATATTAAAACGTATGATATTGAACTTACTAATTTTTACGTTTTATCCGTTGGTTTATAAAAAAAAAAAATATAATCATCGGCAAAACAATATATTAAAAGTAATTGACCATCTGAAATAAAAACAATTCCCTCGCAAGAGAGCTATAAACTTCAGATTTGCAAACGGTAAGCATGAAAAAGGACTCCGGAAATGTCCGAAACATTATTTAGTGGGGTATAAAGTAATTAAGTCATCATATATTAATCACGCTATCGGCAAATTCGCATACGATTGTCAAGTATGTAAATAATAAATACAAACTTTCCTTATTTTATTAAGAGGTGTAAGTATTTGCCCTATTTTACTTATAATTCCTAGACGTGTCACATTTCAGGTAAAGCACTTTAAATCTAACGCACTCTAAATTGTGTTTGTGTATTGGATTCAATTTTTATAGTTGTTTACATACTACGTACATTTTTCGTTTAAGACAGAGTCACATCGAATGTGTGCACTGGCGCGTTGTAGCGTATGAAATGTCATAGTAGATGGCACACCTTTAGTTGATCACGCGTGCACGCTACGCAAGCTGTGTGGCATCTAATATGAAGTTTACATATCCTACAACACGCACGCCACTCGCGTTCGGTGTACCTTGGCCTTTAAAATACATAATTTTGTTTGTCCATCTTAGTCAACGGTAGACGCCTTTATCTGGTCGCACTGATATAAAAGAGAAAGAAAGTTTTTTTCATTGAGTCTGTCAATGTTACTCAATAATGTGATATTTTTGCAATTAAATAAGCACTATTACAAATAACTGCACGGAATTGCGAATGTCTATACGTGCATTTAGACCAAACGAGCATTCGCTCATTCTACCCCCCACTCTACGAAATTCGTTCGTTACTCAAAACGTGATTCGTCGAAATTCCTTGATTTCGTAAAGTGGAGAATAGAAATAGCGAATGCTCGTTTGGTCTAAATGCACCTTATCAAAGCAGTGGATTATAAATTAAATGTTTTAATTATTATATTTAACTTTATCGCGTCTTGTTTTACGAAAATAGGAAACATGAAATATATTGATATTTCATGTTTCCTATTTTCGTGGTGTTTTCCTAGTTTCTTTGGGTACCTATTGAGGTACCTACGCTATTCTGGGAATTAACACAGATATAGACGGCTGAAATGAAACATTATTGCGTAACATCGACATCGAATGAGTTGACAAAAAAATAATTCAAACCCTTACAGAAATTATGTCAGTGCGACAAGAATATAATTTATTTATTCACCGTAAACATAAACAAACTATAGAGTTCTCAGAGCGCGATTGGAGCCTAAAAATGCGGTGAGCTACCCCAATGCACCATAAATGGGTGAATCAACTTTTTTCTGTCTGTTAGCTGTTGTTGTCTCCTGAGTCACGCTGGGCTTATGCTAAATTATACAAACCTGCATTATTCTGGTGTTAATAAGCCCTTTCTTTAATGGACCACCTACAAACATGGACTAAAAATACAAAATACAAATAATTTATTCGTGGCAAATATAACAAGCATGACAGGACAAGACAAAACAGACAGATTCAGCACTTAATATTATACATGAAGGTTTGCATAATTCAAGTAACATAATTTTACATAAACCGAGCGTGACTCAGAAACCTGTGACCATGGCAATAACAGACAGAAAAACGTTGATTCTTACGATTATAGTGTCAAATAGCATTTTTCTTGTAAAATTCCACTCATAAAGGGAATTATTTAGGGCAGGTGGCTTTCGTGATTACAGTAAAATACTTAATTTTTCTACTTAGCTATACATGTTCTTGTATTTTGTAGAACCACTTATATAAGCGTACGGCCACTTTGGTAAATAAGTGCTTGGCCACTGTCATGGTAATTGGAAGCCGTATCTTAAGGTGCATTCAGACCAAAAGAGCATTCGCTATTCTAACCCCCAACTCTACGAAATACGATCGTTACACAAAACTTGATTGGTTGATTTCGTAGAGCGTGGGATAGAACAGCGAATGCTCTTTTGGTCTGAAAAGTCTGAATGCACCTTTACAGAGGCCGGTTTCTCGAAAACTTGTAATACAAGTGGAAGTCTCTTTTTAACACTATTAACTAGAAAAGGACTTCCGCTTGTATTACAAGTTACAAGCTTTCGAGAAATAGGCCCCAGGTGTTTTGAACTCAAATATTGTCACAAGCGCGTTTCTGATCACTTGATACTTCACAGAACATTATATTTTGAGTCAACCTGAGAGTTAGAACGTCGATGCTCTCTGTTGATAATGAGAGATATGCATTTATCCCTTCTTCACATCCCTATAATGTTTAAAAGGCCGTGTACTCTTGTAATACAGCTATTTGAACCTTATTTGCTATCGTCATGGTATAAAACAGGCAAATATTATCACGTCATTTGTCTACGGTTTTAAAATAAATACTGTAACATGTATAGCGTCGTAATATTTTATATTAGTTTAATTTTAATTTAAGCAAACTTCGGAGTTAGGAACCTATTAACCTCGACGTTTTAAATTGTAAAGTCATTAATGTACTTCTGAATTCGCCCTGTTTATGAGCGTCCATCTTGTATTTATCTTTTTCGACACCATGTCAAATACAAAAGCTGTCACTTAGACGCCAGGGCCCCAAAGACTAATATTATTAGTGTGTTGTCACGTTAACTCATATTATTAGTCAAATGTCTTTCGAGTAATGGGCCCCAGGTCACCGAAGTATCAAAACTTAATTTGAACTTTACGCACGTGCATGTAGGTGTATATTGCTCTGTGGACTATAATATCTGTCTTTGGCATTGTACCTGCGGTGTCGATATATCAGTTATTGTTGTCCAATAGCTGGCATTATTGATTTGCCATGATTTCATACGAGCAGGCCAAGTTATTCGCCACAGCAGTCAGATTGACGCGAAATATACATTGTCGTGTGTCGTATATACATTCAATTTAAGCCACTAGATGGCAGAACATTCTACGCGCACGAGAGCGTTTCGCGATTCGTGCCTGAACTGTAGGGGGCAGCACTAGCTTTTGCTATGAAGAATCAATTGTCATATTTAGTCCACAAGATGGCACTGCCTCCAACTTGTAAAGACAGTATAAACTGGTGACAGCAATAATATCTTTGAAAATCGATTATCGATTTTTTTTAATACAATTGTATCTCTTAAGAAGTTGGAGCTCAGATCTCGGGTATGATTCTAGTTAGTTATTTCGATGCTATTATTTTAATTTAATTCAGTATTTGAGTCCATAAATTTGTGTATTTATTTTATAATTTGGTATAAATAAATTTTATTTACAATATTTTTTTCTAATATCGCTATTATTGTAATTTTAACATTGAATGTAATTTCAGGTCGATAAGACTGATTACTCCCACAGTTTCTTTGAGACAGGGTCGCTTTTCACTCTTTTTGCACAAAATTGTATATTTGGACACGAAATATTTACATGTGCGAATACCATTTTGTGCAAATGGTGTAGTATTGTATAAAATCGACGGTAATAATAATTTGTCAATTTTTATGGCATGTAGTGTATATTTGTATTAAGGCCACTCACAAAATCGCTCATTTGTTGATTTACTGAATGTTAATAATATTTTCAATACCGTCAGCATCAATTTGTGTGTGTATTTCTATAGTAACAACGAAATAGAATTACAATCACTGCGAGCCCCTATACAAAAAATGTTTTCTGAGCAAGTACCATTCTTTTCAAACGTAATTGATTATCTGTTAACATTTTAACCGTATTATTTTAGTTATACAATGTGCAAAAATCGAATGCCACATGGATGGCAACTACCTTAAATATTGTAAATAGCACATTCTGTGTAAGAGACTTTCCTTTGTTTTTAAAAACAATAAATTCTGCATCATAAAATACGGCACGTTATTTTTTGCCACATTTGACCGGTTCGAGTCCCGACTGAGGCAAGCGATTTTTCATAAATCCTTAAATGCAGTATTTTGTTTTTAAAATCAAAGAAAAGTCTCCGTTACACAAAATGTGATATTTACAATATTTAAGGTAGTTGCTATCCTGTGGCATTCGTTTTTTCCAACCTGTATAAACCGCAAAATTAACAACATTTTTCAATACAAAAAAATACTTATCAGTTTTTTTTTATATTGCCTGATGAGATGATATCACGAATTTAGCATGTTCACAACTGTGCGATTGTTTTACTAGGTGAGTGGCCTTGTAGATCCATATTGCGATATCCATGTGAATTGTAAAGGTAGCTGTCCATTTTGGTGTATTTAGTTTTCATGAGTGTATGACGTTCGTACAACGTTTGGGTGAGGGGTTAACGCCCCGAGTCTTTGTTTACACCAATAAACACTTCACCGAACGCTGTTTTTTAATAAATTATTCCCTTATCATAATCTCGCGAGTGGTTGGTTGGAGTTGATTTCAACTCTTTTTTGCTGGACTGTACCTTAAAACCTTGTATAAGGCCCATATTAGGCTGCGGCTCCATTGAGGCGGAGAGGAGCGGAGATGTGCAAAGTTGACCAATTACATTCTTCAAATTCAAAATTCGAAACACTGTGATGCGGTCTCATTGGCCAATTTTGCACATCTCCGCTCCTCTCCGCCTCAATGGAGCCGCAGCCTTAAGGTGCGTTTAAACCAGAAGAGCTGTTCTAGCGCCCGTTCTACGAAATCAACCAATCGCGTTTTGTGTACCGATCGAATTTCGTAGAGTGGGAGGTTAGAACAGCGAATGCTCTTTAGTTTGAACGCACCTTTAGACTGTCGGTGGCAAGCAGTGACAAGCCTCCCTGCCAATGTGACCTTGACTTAGCCGTTATTTTATTCGTTATTATAGCCGGCCGCACACATACGATTTCCAAATTAGGACCCCGAATGCATAGTTTTCATAGTCTAGGCGTACAGTCGAGTGCATTAATATATAAACACATTTGTAAGGGATCAGTATGGAGAAGTGTATATATATTAATGCCCTTGACTGTACACGTACGGGTAGTTCACGAACGGAAAAAAGCACAGCCAAAGCCATTGCATTCGGGTAGATGAACGGAATGAAAACCTAATGACGTCATTCTGAACGCAGTCTCTGGATATATTTTGTATGACCTGCCGCACACGGACGGAACGACCAATGGAATTGACGAGTAGGTACTACATTTTCATGATATTGATTTTATTGCCTTTTCTCAACATTGGTGATGCCGAAAATTGGTGGGTATCCAAATACTTTCCATACCTACATAGTTCCTTATTTTTCTTGTTGTTATACACTCTAGTAAATGTGCAAAATTAAAACTATTAATCTTTTGGACGCCTACCACTGATATATTGGCACCCCAGGTTCAACGCCAAAGACCGATATGTAAGACTTAGACCACTGAGACCACTGATATAGACCTACACGCATGTGCGTAAATCTCAAATTCAGATTTGAAATTTGTTGACGTGGCGTCTGGGTCATCTGGGTGACAGCTCACATTGTCAAAAATGTTAAAAGCAATTTCCATGGATTTAGAATATGGATATGGATTTGACAACGTAATAATAATAGCAAGAACGAAAGGGATGGTCTTATGAAACTTTTTACTAGTGGAAGTGAAAAGGAACGATAATCGTCCGTCCTTATCACTGTGCCACTATTTTGTGTGTGTGTGTGTGTTAGATGCTAAGTCTAAGTGCCACACACACAAGTATCTTCTTAGTAGTCTGTGACTATGTCTATCCCTCTTAGTGGCACACTATGTGCGGCCCCTCGGCAATTTCTCATCCTCCATGTATATGCTCTCTCAAGAACCGTCTCGATCAACGACTGGCAGAATAAAACCTAATGCAAAAAATCGTACGTGTGCGCTAAGCTGTCAGATTTCCGAATAGGTTTTTTTGACTCTGAAACCGCATTCGGAAATCGTGCGTGTGCGCCCAGGGTATTGATCAAAGAATTTAATAATGTATTGATTCAATAAATTTTATTTATATGTATTTTTTCTATTATTTATTGCAATTAAGTCTGAAACTAAACGCAGTGCTGCTTAATCTTGGGTTGGAAAACCATGTTGCTGAAAATTAATTAATGCGTTAACTAAACGCTGTAATTCGGTGAAGCGTTTCTTGAGACACCTATTTCGTCGGTATTTTGATATTATTGTTAGATTTACGTTGTTTATTCTTGTAGAGGAGTTTACAACATGGAAGATGGGTAAGTGTTTGATTAATAACTTCAACTTTTTCTATAAGAAAAGTTTACATTTTCGATATTTCTCATCAGAACCAAACTTTTGTTTTGGCGCGCGCGGCCATATTGAAAGAACAGCTGTTACACTCCGTACGAGCTCTCTTATTGTTTTTATTATTTTACTCGTGAAAAAACATGTAATAATATGTGAATTGTGACCTATGTACAGTGAATTATCGTAAATATGTGGAACGAAGTGGGGTGGAATATTTATTGTGTAGTTTCCTGTATGTGTTTACGATAACTAGCCATGGCTTGTGGGTTACATTTTGAAGACAATGACATTCCCACGGACGAGATGGATTTCCAGGCAAAGTGGAGCAGGTTTTCGGACTGGTTACACTGTATATGCGTTGTCACATTCGATTTGGAGCTGGGGCAGGCGATGGAGAGCGTATATCCCCCAGGGGTGAAGTTGACTGATCAAGAAAAGTGCAATATTTGTTACTTGGCCTTCCCTGATTCCAATTCGGGTTGTATGGGGGACACACAGTTTCACGTGCGATTACGTTCACGCGCGCCGCTCTCGCGTCAGCAATTGGTGTATAATGAGGACAGCGTACCTACACTGCGGGCGGACGCAACGCATTACTGGGGCTTCGTATATTTCCGTCAGGTTAAAGACCCATCGCTACCCCGCGGATACTTCCAAAAGAGCATTATTCTCCTCACGCGGCTCCCCTTTATAAACCTATTCTACAAGGTCATTCAACTAATTGCGCCGAAACATTTTGAAGAAGGCGAGAGTAGTCTTGAGGCTGCCTGTCATGATATAAACAGGTGGCCCGTACTAGACGCAGGACAGAACGTTCTTCTACCCGTTTTGGGTACAGTTTTCCAGTCATACATTCCTAATCAACAAACTGGAAAGATCACTCGTTCCGATATAGCTAAGGTCCAATCTGCTAATGTACCCCATATTTTGGCATCTATACAAGATGTGAATGTTTTTGACGCGTTATCGACAGTTATATCGCATCTCCACTTACTCTGGGAGTTGGTGCTAACTGCAGAGCCTATAGTGGTCATGGCAAGCTCCCCAACAGAATGTTCAGCACTGGTGCAAGCACTTACACACTTAATCCAGCCTCTTCCATATGCCGCTGAGTACCGACCATATTTCACTATACATGATAGTGAATTCAAAGAGTTCACAAGAAAGCAGTACAACCCACCTTGCGTAATTTTAGGCGTGACAAATCCATTCTTTACTAAAACATTGCAACACTGGCCCCACACCATCAAGCTTGGTGACTCAACATCAATTAAATCGAAGTTGCGGAAAGTGGGAAATATAAAGCTTTTAGACACAGCACCAGGCGTTTACACTCAGTATAAAACATTTCTAGAAAAAGATAAAGCTATAATAAAGAAGCTTCATAATGGGATAAAGTCTGACCGTCCTTCGGAAGTTCAAACTGCAATGGTACGGAGGCATTTACTGGAATTAACACAAAGCTTCATGATACCATTAGAAAGGTACATGGCCTCCTTAATGCCACTGCAAAAGAACATATCTCCGTTTCGAGCACCCCCCATACCAAACCCTTTCAACCCAGAGGATTTCTTTGCAACATTGCAGCAGGCAGGGCCTCAATTGACGTCTGGTATTAAAGGAGACTGGATAGGCCTATACCGGAGTTTCTTTAAGACATTAAACTTCAGCGCCTGGTTCCATCAGAGGCATAGCAACTTAACCAACAAGTTACATGCTTTACAGCTTGAAGCACTTGCTGAAAGTGATTTAAAACAGTGGTCTGTAGGTAAAAAGGAAGTAGAAATCGTGGACATGGTTCTAAAGTTGCGGGAAGTGTTGAAGAAGAACCCGCCAGTGGCAGATAACACTCGGACATTGCTAGCGAGGCGTTTAGATGATCTGAACTGTGTTTTGCCAGAGGACATGAAGAGTATTCTGAATGCGGGATTGTGACATGAAGAATGCTGCGCCTCGAGGCTGAGAGGTTGCAGCGCAGACTGCAAAATTCAGTTGAACTATAGGGCCATTGCTTGCTGTTAGTCTAAATACTCTAAAAACACATTCATCAACTTGGCATTGTAATTGCACCATCTATCTTAAAGAAATTAAATGAAAACCATTCACAACAAAATAGTGATTACAATGCTGGGTAGATAAATGTTTGATATGTAATACGATGTAATTTAAGACATTTGCTAACTTATACAGGCAAGGGCCAGTTTCCATAAAGCTGTAATTCTCGAATTAGCCGATTTTTTATACTGATGCTGTAAACTTTTAGCCACATTTCTCACCTCACCATAGGTATAAATAAGTAAGAGTTTTGTGACATTTTGATATCCTACATTTCCACAAAAATTGCCTTTTAAATAGACAAAAACATGTGTACATGTGAAGAAGCAGAAGTAAA
>JALPQI010022089.1:0-24175 GCA_025490895.1 Thaumatotibia leucotreta
AGCCCACTATTCATGATTTTTTTTCACATTTTTTGGATCAAAAGTTAGAGTGGGGGGACACATTTTTTTTTCTTGGCGATTATCTCCGAAAATATTGACTTTAGAAAAAAAGTTTCTTTTAAGACCCTTATTCTTTTTAAGAGACATATGATTCAATGATACCCCACACTATAGGATTACAGCAAATAAAAATAATCATCCCCACTTCACCAGGTGGGGAGGTCTCCGAAAAAAATTTTTTTTTTCTAACGGCCATCGGTTCTACGCGCAATGTGTATATTAAAGTATTATTATTAAAATCATCATTTAATTCAATAAATAGTCCATCGCATAAATAATCGCCAAAACATGACTAAATAATAGCGTCAAAAACACTTTCAACGCTAGCGGATAAATTAGACTTTTGCCCGCAGATTTCGAAGGATAAAGGAAGCTTTTCCGAGCTAGTGATGTGAATAAGATGTACTACATCTGTAAATATTATTCCACTACATCTGTAGCTGCCATGCGTGTCACGTCAACAAAAGCTGTCCTTTTTCTGAATTATCCCATTTCCTTTAGATTATCGGAGCACATTTCCGGAATCCCTTTAAAAGTGTGAAGGGTGTTAAGAAGTGTAGGTTTTTTCGCAAACACGCTTAAATACGTACAAATCTGTAGGTTCCTACATACATACCTAGTGTATTTTTTATGACAGTGTAACGTAAATGATGGCCCTAACACACTCCTTATATAAATTGTTTGATAGTATATTAAAATAATATAGAATCGTTTATTTATACTTTGACTATACTACAACGGGGTGACTTTAGGAAAAAATGGGGTTACTTTGATAGATGTAAAGTGGCCCTAAAAGTGTCAATTTTATTTGCTGCTGTTAGGATCCAACTGTGAACGTATACCTTTTAGCATGATGATGACCTAGTTAAATTGATGCTAAGCACGGGTCTTGTCAATAAATATTTCAAAACGAACATAAAGGTAAACTATTAGTAGGTATTCACGTGTATTACAAATATGGTAAATTATGTTTTCCCAGAACCAACTTGATAACAAGATATACACTACATATTAATACCATTTTCGATGAATAATAATTAAAGTAATGAAGTAGCAAAATTCCTGGAAGGTATAAATTCAGTTGTCGGACATGATTATGCAGAACGGTATCAATATGATTACAATGCAACCCAATTAATGAATATTAGTATCTAGGTCAGATACGAGCAAATGTAATGCTTCCTATTATCTAATATGTATGTATTAGCATTAGCAACTATTAATTGCTGACGTAATTACATTTAGTAAATAATAGTTTACTGCCTTTTGAGTTCATATAGGTAGGTATCCTGCCTTTTCGCAGAAAATTGTATTGCCGAATTTCATTTCCCAACCAAATTTTCGCAGAAGTGTGATTCGGCCGAATAACTTTTGGCAATTAATTATTTCGCCACCATGTTATTTCGCAACCCCATAGTTGGGAGATGAGAATTACCCACTAGTTGGGTTAGGTTAGGTCGGATTATGTAAAGTTGGGAAATGAAATTCGGCCAAATGACACTTCTGCGAAAAGTTGGTTGGGAAGTGAAATTCGACAATACAATTTTCGGCGAAAAGGCCGAGAACCATTTTAATTTTTTATAGTATTAGGTACAGTCAGCAAAAATGTGTTTTACTATATTTCGACTTCATTACCAAGGAATAGATAGGCCTATAGGTAGGCCTAAGGAAGTATAAGAAAATGATAAGTAGTAAAAAAGTTGAGTAAAAGGGTTTGAAACGCCGGAATGCGCTCATAAGATGTATTAAATCCATATCTGAAAAATAGTTTAATTGTAATAATAGTAACCTAAATCAAAAAGGGAAAATGAGGAAATGTGGTCAGGGGACAATGTACCTCCGAAAAGTTAATGATCCCGAGGGACCAAAATAAAATGTAATACGAACTTGTGACACCTTTTCCACTAAAGGACTAGGAGGTGGAGTAAGGAATGAAAGGGGGGTAAGGTTCCAAGCCTTTGTTAGTCGGGTAGGTACAGTTTTTTTGCAATCTTGCCTGACAAAGCTATTTAGAACCTACGTATTATAAATAATTTATAGCAGGTACTTAACGAAGGTGGTTATACAGGGTGTAAGTCTAATACGGGCGAAACTCTTAACGGGTATTAGTTTACGACATAATAAGTACATTCAAATAACTTTTACTTAAAATTACAGCACCAAAATTTTCCATACAAAATAATTCGGCGCGCAATGTACGCGAGTACTCGTTGACAGCTAATTTCAAAAGCAGATGACATAACTGCCATATCAACAATAACAAATGTTCGTACCTACATTGCTGCTCCGATAATCTTAAAAAAAATCTGTGGGGTCGTAATTAAGAGTAACTTAAAAAACCTTGTAATCCATGATTACACTAATGAATCCCATGCCTGATGGTTTAATTGATCGCCCGTATTAGATTTACACACTGTATAATAAGTTTATAAGATTTATAAGTGCTTTTATTATTCCTTAATAATTGGTAGGTACCTACGCTTGTTAGTTTTTATCTAAGTTGTTTCATTATTCTTGCCACCTGTGGAAGGTGAAAATAAGACATACAAAAATTCACAGAAAATTAAATAACAAATTCGTCACTTTATAAATAGAAATGATTCGTATTTGTATTTGCACAGTGTTACGGAATAAGGTCAGCAGGGTATCAGGATTTTTGCCTCAAGGGACGCCACTTTTATGTGCTGAAATCTTAATCTATTTGGACGGATTATAACCGTATTTTCGCAGATTTTTTTGAGGAAACCTGGAGTAGGAAGTTCAAATTAATGCCTTAATTTTTAGAAGAATGTATTGTCAAGTCGACGTACTAATAATACGAGTAAGTACGTCGTGTATAAATAAGACGGTAAATGTGTGTCTTTCAAGAGGAGATTGCAAAGGGGGCAACAACAGATTTCATCCCTCGTGACTTACTCGTTTAATATTGTTATATAATGTAAAGGTGCATTTAGACCAAACGAGCACTCGCTCATTCTATCTCCCACTCTACGAAAATTCGTTCGTTACACAAAACGTGTTTCGTCGAAATTCGTTGATTTTGTAGAGTGGGCCAGTTGGGGATAGAATAAAAACCGACTTCAACCGATTTCGCCAATATCCCATCATCGGACCGCGACTTGGTTCCACCGGGACGTGCCATGCAGATACATCTGCGTAAGGTTACAGTTTGGAAGTAATCTTTCGGCGAAATTAAGTTCTGCGCTGTTGGTTACCCACTACCCAGTGATAATCGGCTACTTTCAGCGATGATTTGGAGAACATTTCAACCTTTTAACCAATAATTTTTTACTAATCTGATCCTTTATTCATGGTTGCGGCCACATATACGGGACTCATACTTGGTGGAGGTATTTAATCGGGTACCTACTTACAAGCTACTTCCCTGTATGTAAATCTGCCGCACTTTAGTAAATCCCAAAATCCCCTCTTAGGCCCTACACTACTACAGTAGCAATCTAGCAGTAGACTGATATAGACTAAGGATGATTATTATTGCTGAAAATGTGATAGTAAGAAAGTATTTTAGAGCATTTCTTTTTTTTTTTGGCCACTGCCGCATCTAGCCGTGTCCCACGACTTTGAAAATATTATTTTAATACTTTTTGTTAAGAAACGTCTGTATTAAGTATTTTTTCCTAATAGTGAATTTAATAATTACACAGGATATGTTAAAATAATGTAACAAAAGCCATAACATATATTAAATTTAATTAAAAACCAGACATTCGATTTTTGATATGTATGAAAAAACCAATGTCCCAGTCTAAATTTTGCTACTTCAAATAAAAATATTTTCATAATGGTCTAAGCAACATAGAACGTTTTTTTATTGTGATCTCTGTATCTTCACAGTAAGACTCTTTTTAGAATGGTTTTATACACCTAAAACCGTTAAAAGTAGTATAAATATATTTTTTAATCGTGTCCCACAAAAAGTTCCACTTAGAAAATTCTTACTTTGTTACCTATTTTAGCAGTGAAATAAAGATAAATACTATCAAAATGTTACCTTTTACGACTGGCAACACCGACATACGTCAATTCAATATGCGGCCATGTTTATTTGGTCAGTTGTCATCAAGATCTACTAAAAAACGCACGTCCCTACTTGTTGTGACCAGTTTTGTTTTCCTCCTTGTTACTGGATTTACTAGGAAAGCTTAAACTTTTACTTCGTTTTCATTAAAGTATCGTTTAATGTATATTGTTATGTACATCATGTAACAAAACAATTGAATATTGTTGCTAAAACAAGCTTTATAAATCATTTTTTAATCTACGACCACGTGTTGTGTTACTTCTTATTTCGTTACTTTCGCGTGGTAACATATCAAAGGAACTTTGAGTAACAATAAAAGGAATTTATTGTAAAGGCTAGTTTTCATTGTTGTATACAGGGAGAGAAAATGTCAGCACAACCTAAGATGAGAGCAGCCGAAAAGATGAGGCGATATAGGGAACGATTAAAATTAGAGTTTAATTAGTTATTACCTAATCGATTCTTTATTTCATCGACCCTGTAAAATATGGATATAATTTTATAGACCTACATTTTCTACGTAATTCTAATGCATATTCTACACGAGGCCTTACATTTCCTCCTTTGTTACCAACAGCATTCTTTGTTACTGTCCCAACATTTTCGGTGTAGTTATTTTAGTTTGTTTTAAGTTATATTTAATAATACTTAACATATCTGCTACCTTTAAAACAAATAAAAAAATACTTTTACTGCCATCTTTAAGACCTTATTGAACTTTGCTTACTTTATATTAAAATTTAAAAATACCGTTCCTACCGGTGAGAGTAACAAAATAAACCTGTTGGTATTAGACTTTTAATGGTTTCCGTATAGTTTAATTAATTATTTCTACATTTTTATATCAATTATGTTCTGCATTTTAATAAAAATATATAATTAAGATGAGTAAGAAGCAAATTTCTATGATTTTTAAACAAAGGGAAGGTAACACAGGAAGAACCAGTATTCTGCTTTGTCACAATATTTATTGATTTTGTACTGATAAAACCTTTTAAAACCTGGTTACTTGCATATAATCAGAAAATACATAATTTTTACTACATATTCCCGTTGAAAAAGTTTATAAAAATTGATTTTTGTAATTTTGGTCGATTTTAAAATTTAGTGGCCAAAAAAAAAAGAAATGCTCTTTAGGCAACTGAATAGTTTTCCGCTTGGCAACACGAATATGATACCATCTGAACAAAGAAAGCCGAGGTCAGGCTCCCCTACCTTATATCTAGGTATAGTCCAGTTCGCAAGCATTTCCCCCTTATTCATAAACGTCTGCTAACTTAACAAGCCGCTAATAATTGTTTGTCCCTTTCGGTTTTAACAATGTGTCCATAAGAGCAAAAGGGACAAACAATTATTAGCGGCTTTAAGTTAGCAGACGTTTATGAATAAGGGGGGTAGACAATTGTGCACCTTATTACAATACAGTAAACCAAACATTGTACACATATTTATATTTATGATTTTGACCGTAAACTATGGAAAATGCCAGTGCTACTTTAAGGTCTCAGACTGTTTCTACCACACCCGCAACTTATAAAGACTTGGTTTTTATTTTTATTTAGTTTTTATTAGACTTATTCATTTTCTCGTAATTTATGTACATGCCCAAACCATAGGGATCGCGAGTCCGAAATTCACATATCGATTCGGTTCGTAACTTCGTTGTCATGCATAATCGTAACAATACAAAAAATGAGCTTGCCTGGATGCTTAGCCAAGTTGCCAATCGCTAACCCTAGTAGGGTATCGTAGTTTTCCCTGTCTGTCACTCTTTCGTATTAGTGCTACAAAGACAGTTAGCTGCCTTTCGTTTACGATTGACGATTAAGCGTTAGCGATTGGCCCTAACCTTGTTCATTCTGGCGATTTATCTATTGAATTTATTATCAATTATCATTATTGTTACATTGACTTAACCACAAAAGTACATTACGATACAAGTGCGAAAAACTTGCGAACATCATTTTCAAACGAAGTGGCGATAAACTCGACACGAGTTACGAATTTCCTTTGCACGTGTATCACGTTTTTCATTACAGATAGCCCTCCGAAGTTAACATCTGTGCTTATAACTATTTTAAGACATCTGTTTTAAGAACGAAAATTTCACTTTTATTTATTCCAATAGACCTTTACAGATGTCAATAACCATCTGATGTCAGTACCAGAACACTGTTCCAGTTTTCCAGTGATTCCCAGATAGCTGTCATTACCATAAAACGATAACTGTCTCGTCGCAACGTCACAATAAAGATTAAGTACCGAAAGAAAATACACTTTTTAACCGACTTCAAAAAAAGGAGGAAATTCTCAATTCGACTGAATTTTTTTTTTTTTTTTTGTTGTATGTATGTTACCTGATATCTCCGAGAATAGTGAACCGATTCTAAAATTTCTTTTTGTGATCGAACGTGTATTACCCCGAGATGGTCCCATTGGCACCAAGTTGGGGTCTGATGATGGGATCCTGGAGAAATCGAGGGATCTCTTCAAATGTTATAGGTACATGTATGGCGCTTTTGGTAATTTTCATTCATTTACAAGAATTTGCATTCAGAAAGTAGGATTTGAGGAAACCAATGATGGAAACAAATCGGGAATCTTGGAGAAACCGGTTGAAGTCGGTTTTTTAAATTTTTAATTTGGTGATTATTATTTTTAACCTTTTGAACGTCAATCGTAGCCTTCTCTACAACACTGAGTGCGTAGCCAAGATGCGTAGCAAGCGTATTTTCTTTTTCTGTCACACTACAGTCGTCTGTATTTGTGTGACAAAGACAGTTGCGTTTCGTTCGCGAGTTTCGCGACTGAGCATCAGCGATTGGCATCTTGGCTACGCTAGCCTACCGTGAACTTAGGGATTCGTATCTCGAGCATACGTCTCTCTCACGCAAGCAAGTGACAGAAACAGATGCTCGAAGATTTTCGAAGATGGCAGAAGGGCCGATGAGACGTCACCGACGCTACGCGATCGAAAATCACCAGATAAAAAAAATTAAACCGACTACAACCATCCGATTTCTCCATGATCCCATCATCAGACCCCGACTTGGTGCCAACGGGACCATCTCGAGGTTATATCTACTTGTCCAATTTTTTTTAATTGGCTTACTTTTCTCGGAGATATTGAGTAAGAGTAAAACACAAAAAAAGCATTAAGAACCTCCTTTTTTGAAGTCGGTTTAAAAGCATAATTGCACTTTGATGTACCATTCCAACTGGCTGCAGTTCGAAAGCGCTGTAACGCATTTGTAATGAGCCGATATATCGGTCCAACTCTACCCGTTCAGTGAGGCTCGTTCTTAAAGTCTCAAACTATTTTAAAGGGAATCGTCAGTTGTAGACATCGTTCCCGTTCACAATTTTAAATGTAAACAAATATGGCAGATATTCTACATATAGTATTTTCTGACATCTTTGACACATCTCGTGAAAAACGTTCGCCATATTATTAGGTACGATAATACTAATAAATAACATATCAATAATTTTAACTAAAAATGTAGAATGTGATATCAATTAAGGTTTAAGGTTTCAATTTGGTGATAAAACCAAGATTATGTATGTACAATATACAATTATACAGTGATCGGCATTAATATACGTACTTAATAGTGATTATCAGACTTCTTTGATGTTATAGAAATTTTAGTGCACCATATTAATTCTAATAATGTAAGCAATACTCATCATAGCTAGAATGCAAAATACAGATGCCCTGAAAACGGCAATGCCTCACCGAAACTACTATATAATTTAACGATGTTGGTGATTATTAAGAAATGCCATTTCTTACAATTATAATCTATGACCGTTGTGCGTCATGTGGGTAAGGAGGAAATGGGGCGAACGACGGGGCAACCTTACTGCTGTTGCCAACGCACCGAACGCCGTTGAAGCAACCAGCCACCACGAACCGCGTTTGACGTGTCTCTGTCGCAGTTGTGATTTCGTACAGTTAACAACAAATGTGACTAAGTGTGGACTTTATTCCGTCGTAATAAAGACCACATTTTTTGTTGACTAACGTACGTAAGTGTGACAGGACTGACAGGATATCAACATCTTGTTTAAATGTCGGTTATGAGATGATTGAATCAACTTGAACCAGCCGCGGATCCAGGACTTCGTTGTCGGGGGGGACACTCACTGCCCTATAATATGATAGTATATTATATTTAAAACAGCACCTAGGCATACATAACCAGTCCAGTGTGAGGGGGGAAGTGCCCCCCTTGCCCCCCCCCCTGGATCCGCGCCTGACTTGAATGAACTGAAATAATCGTACTTGAAGATTTTCTGTAAAAAGTTCTTCGAGGGATTTGCAATATTCTTCTGTTTTTAATTTTTCATGCCCCACCTGGGTCTCAGGGTTTAACAAATATATAGAGGTGATCCGTTTAAGATCCTATCCAACGTCCTAGTCGTATAAGAGCAATTAAAAAAAAAAGTAAAAAGCAGAAAATTTATAAATTTCGTTTTCTGTGGAGAGTTGGATTATTCGGGCGACCGTAATAATTATTAGTATTTTTGTCCCACATTTTCCAATTTGAATTCGATATGGATGGGCCCATGAACGGTTCATGACTCCATGATTTTATGGCGTACTGATTTGAAATGTATATTGTATATGTCGTAGGATGATTTGATACTTCGAATCTTCGCGAAAATCCTAGGGGTTTTGCAACCTAACCTAACCTATTATCCGCGTTTTCGCAAAACCCCTAGGATTTTCGCGAAGATTCGAAGTATCAATTCATCCTACGACATATACAAAGATGTGTCCGTACAACCATCGCAGATATGTGACGCGGTTGATGCCCTTTAGAAAAAAAAAAATAGTGTGAGTCGGATTCATGTACACCTACTACTGTGTACCTACTTACAACGTAGTAATACTACGTCTGAATTATCTGAGTTTAATAATACGAGTAATATTCATTTCATTTCAAACACCAGTTCATTTCAAAACATGAAAAATATTAAAGCACTTCTTGAGGTCTTTCTAACACTGGTTTTACAGAAGCGACGCGTTTAATAAGCTTTAGAAACCGCCATAGCAACATCGAATAAAAATATCTTTATTGTCTCCCTATTAATTGAGGGCAACCCGTCTCAGAATTGATCTTGATGGTAATGAAAATTATTTCATTGGCGGTCTCAATTAAATCAAGGAAAAAGGAACGAGGACAAGTCGTATGTTGAGTAGATTTTTAATGAGAAAACGTACCTACAAAAAAGCAATTATTGTGGAAAATAAAGGTACTTATTGCTATTTTGATTCTGAAAAATACGATGAATTTTTAATTGAAATTGGCATTTATTTATAGTGTTATCCGAGAACAGCTGAGAGTCAGAATACCAGAACCATTATTAGGTAGGTATATTATAGAAACGAAGCAAATGTCCTACACAACAAACTCCAAGTCTGGCATTCCACTTTAAAAAAATCGAATAAATCGTACTAATAAATAAGTAGGTATAACAAACACCATTTTAATGCTAATACCTACTAACATTTTTTATTTAAAATTAAGAGGTGCATCGTATAAAATATTCTTTAGATTTCAAATAAATCTACTCCCCAAAAGACAATCTTTGAATGACATTTAACACGATTCCACAATTTATTTGCAACTTTCGGGGAAACTTCTATACTTTTTCAGTAAATAACGGCAGAAATGCGGATATACGCCGGAGAACCAGACTACGAAGTTAGCCAAATTAAAAGTTTGCCAAAATTGCTGTTTGCTCATTTCTTTTCTAACTTGTGATCCTGTCGTCTTTGTCAATTCTGGCCATACTGGCTCGTATTTGTCGGAATTCAAAATATTTTTTTTTTATATTTATCGGTCACCTTTAAATTATATTTATTAATATAATATATATATATATATATATATGTCCTACAAACATGGTTTGCTTTTACAGAATAAAATAACTGCTACCGTAACATACACACGCTTGCAATATCTATTTTGGCTTTGATTTGATTAAAGAGTAGACAGCTCTAATACCCACGTTAGAGCTGTCTACTACCGTAAAAATTTAGACTATTTTGGATTCGGTGTTTCAGAAGTTTATTACGAATTTTCATGTTTCTCTTTTTGTTATAGATCTATTAGATCAGTTTTTCTATTAATGTCCATTAATCGATATCACCCGGTATGATTACTCAACTATGATTTACGATTCGATTTCCGGATTTTTTTTTCAGGATCCACATCACGACTGGAACGAAACGGACCTGCTGACCCACGGCGTAAGCGGCCTAAGCCTTCATCGTACAGACAGCTTGAACCAAAGACCTTTGACTTCTCTTAAAAGAACGGGCAGCAAGGGTAGTGCCTACAGGTAGGTTGTCTCTAGTGTAATATATACGTTGCTAGTACACTCAACCAATTCGGACCCTAGGCCTCTTTAGAACCATGTTAAAATGATGAGGTAAGAGATTTCTAACAATCTAATATGATTTACATAGTTTAATATTCATTTGACATAGTTTTTGAGTGGCCAAAAGCTCCAATTGGTTTCGACATTCGAAATATCCAGAACTTCATTTTCTTAAATTGCGTCCATATTCGAACATTATTAGTATTTTATGTGACTGGTTCATAATGAGAGGCATTAATACACGAGTGTTGTTTTATGAAACACTCGTGAAAACAACACTCGTATATTGATGCCTAATTATGAAACGCCTTCGGCTCGTTTCATAAAACAACACTCGTGTATTAATGCCTAATTATGAACAGTTGCATACATAACTTTATCTACATGCATATAATAAGTTTTTTATTTGAACGATAATCGAAATTAAAGTGTGATTTTTCTTTTTAACAGAATGTGCGAAATTTAATTGTGATTAAGATATCGGTTGCCGATATCGTAAAGTAAAAATTATGATATACACCCACAGATACAGATTTCTTAAAGTAGGCTATTTGCTTACCGCCGCTAAACATATTAATATTATGCAGCGCAGATTTATGCAGCGGCTAGTTTTGATGAATTTCCTTCACTGGTTAGCAAAATCAACCGCGACCTTGAATCCATTCGTAACTGGGCGTATAACAATGGCTTAGGGGTAAATGCGCAAAAGTCGCAGGCGATTGTTATAGCCCACCTAACGAAGACCAAAAGCTGCCTCTCGGGGGAAATAACTCGTGTATAAGCGAATTTTGGCATAGTTGTAGGAAATGGTGTTTTAAACCACATACTAAAAGTACTGGTGGTTAGGGGTGGAGCTAAGGGGGGGAGGGGGGTGTAAAGGTCCTTATTTTTAATTTTTCGTAAATAACTCGTAAACCGTGGCTTATAGCAAAAAATGTTCTAGTACATAAGTAATCTACATAAAATTCTCTACAAAAAAGATATACGCATGTTTCCTCTGGGATCACTGTGTCATGAGATAAGAAAGCAAGAAGATGGACAATAAAGAAATAAACACGTTTGTTTAAGTAGGTATAGCACATACAGGATGCTCGCGAGCATTCCAAAAGATTTAAATGTTCAATTCCTGACCATATTTAGAGTCTTTAATGTTATGTAAAATTTCCTGGATTCGCCTTGGTTTCAGAGATAATCAACCTTTTTTTCGAAATAAGTTTTTCGACGTAACTCGTCATACAACTTCTTTTTGATTGCAATGCTACCACATTGTGTTTTAATATTACCTCACCTTTTGCCTGGCAATCAAAAAATGGGAATAGACTTGACGAAATAACCTGTCCCAAAAAAAATTTTCAAATAAATAATTTTAACATATTGTTGTTGTGATAAAAAGTACTGGAAATGTTAAAAAGTATTCAAAAAGTGTAAAAAAAAAGAGAAAAAAAAAATTTTTTTTGGTGGTATTTCACATTAGGTCTCATAATGTTTTTTGTTTGTTTTGATGTCTAGAATGCATAGTTAAAATCTTTTGACGATGATTATAAGAATATTTTAGATTTAGAAGATAATTAGGAATTTTATTTTTACAAATAAGTATACAGGGCGCGCCCGGGCGCGAGCATTCCAAAAGATTTTAAGTATGCATTCTAGATATCGAAATAAACAAAAATGATTATGACACCTAATGTCAAATACCACCAAAAAAAAATTTTTTTTTTCTCTTTTTTTTACACTTTTTGAATACTTTTTAACATTTCCAGTACTTTTTATCATAACAACAATCTGTTAAAATGATTTATTTGAATATTTTTATTGGGACAGGTTATTTCGTCAAGTCTATTCCCATTTTTTGATAGCCAGGCAAAAGGTGTGGTAATATTAAAACACATTGTGGTAGCATTGCAATCAAAAAGAAGTTTTATGACGAATTACGTCGAAAAACTTATTTCGAAAAAAGGTTGATTATCTCTGAAACTAAGCCGAATCCAGGAAATTTTATATACATTAAAGACTCTAAATATGGTCAGGAATTGAACATTAAAATCTTTTGGAATGCTCGCGAGCATTCTGTATGTGCTATACCTACTTAAACAAAAGTGTTTATTTCTTTATTGTCCATCTTCTTGCTTTCTTATCTCATGAGGGTATTTCTCAGATTTAGCATTCTCAGACTAATTGCCACAACCTTTTTCAAATATTGGTATTTTCTGTTTAAATATATCGGAAAAGAATTTATTGCAATCCACTGAATAATTTAATTACTTTGGCATCATGATAGGATAAGCGGAAGTATGTTTTTTTCGACTAAGATTATTTCACAGTTGCGGCAATTAGAAAATTGCCGCAACCCTTTTAATTTCTTGCTTATTTTGAAACAATGTTATGATAAAAGAGATAAATAAAAATTACGGAAAAAATTTATCATTATGACATTGTGATAGAACATCCACAAATTTACTTTTTTAAATTAAACATACTTTCGAGTCGTCGTAATTAGAAGATTGTTTCGGCGATTAGATAAATCCTTTTTATGTATTTTTTTGTTATGTTATATATCAAATAGACTCTAATGTACTAAATAATACTCAGTATGTTCACTCGCAGTACCTATGTTTTTTTTGAAGGTATACTCAACTGAAAAAAAGTAATTGATAAGCACGGAGCAAAACTTTTTTGATGTGTGAATCAAAACCAAAAATTATTGTAATGAGAGCTTTAATAATAATCAACAAAAAATTTAAAAACTGAGTCAACAATCATTATTTGGAATATTAAGTAAAAACATAAAAGTTATTAACAACATCTTGTCTGAGTTATGCAATTATTATAATATTAAAACCTAAAACATACTATTGTAGTGTTTTAGTTCCTCTTCCTCTACATTAATCAGTCTCGAAAATTAAAACATTTATATTGATCTACATTTGAACAACATATAATTATATACCTACTTTACAGCTAATGTAGGTACGACAAATCACACACTTTCTTAAGAAAGTTTTTTCTACTAATTTACTATAACTAACAGCCGTCGTAGCAGTCTTAAAGTTCAGCAGTCATTTTAATAGTCTTAAATTAAGGACAACCTTTAATATATATGAACAACAATATTTGTGCATATTGTTTAAAATCAGCTCAGAAGTGATAAAAAATGAGCTAATCATCTTCTTAAAAACAGTCACTTAATCAAGGTTATGCAGTGACATAATTAAAAACAAATATCTTAAAATGATTCATCGATTAAACAATGAAAAACTTAAGTACCTACAAAAAAAATACTTAATCAGACCTAACATCACAATAATTTCAACTTAACCATTAAGTCTCTATATGTATAATATAAGTGTGTGCTCTTTAAACACATCAAACAAGCAATAAATTGCAGATCAGTCATGGTGATAAGATTTTATAAAACAAAGTTTTACATAAAATATTAACATGAATTCCCAGAACAAGAGGTATTTATAAAACATTTAAAATCTAAAATGTTGTCTTTAATGTTCTCGTCTTTGTCATTAAATATTGTGGAAAAGAACAAAATATCAAAATTATTAAGTAATTATCCTCTTAAAGACAATTACTGAACTGCCGTTATACAGCGACATAAATATTTTTACATTTATTCAAATACAAAGCAATATTTTAAAAAAGGGACACATAATCTGATCTAATATCACAATAGTTTCAATTTAAACATTTAAGTAGTCTCTGTATTAATCGTATGTTGTTTAAACACATAAAACAAGAAACAAAATGCGGGCCATGCATGGTGGTAATAGATTCTCTTATTATAAAATTTTACATAAATTAATTAAGATTATTAAAATTAGAGGGATCTACATAAAAAAGCTACTGAAATCCAGAACTTTGTATTAAATTAATAACTTTTTAAAAATAACAAACCACTTCGTGTTAATAGTGATCCATCAAACATAAACCAGCATTACGTTGTAAATAATTAAAAAAAAACGCTTATAAAAACTAAACATGACTCGAAAGATTGTAAAAACTTAACAAATCGACAAAATTGTGAATAAGAGTTAAAAAATATCTAAATCAGAATCTGAGTCAGAGAAAATATTTTTGACTATAGACGATTTGTTTACTGGTGGGTCTATGCAGGCTGGGGACACGGGAGCCCAAAAACTGTCAGTTTCTGATAATTGTAGACTACTTTCTCCTTGCTCAGAGCTGTTACATGTAGGTGCATCGAAGTTTACTTTACTTGTCGTAGGATTAGAGACCTCGGCAGAGCTATTGAGGAATTGTTTAAATATATGTCCAGAACTTTTGCTATTCTTTGTTTTTTGCACATTATACTTTTTAGGAACACTTAATAATTCATTTGATAATATGACCAGTTTTTCCGATGACGGACCAGCAACAACGTCAGATCTTGGTGTGCTTTTTTCCTGAGCCTTTTTCTTTTGGGGGAGTCTGAATACTTTTGATAACATTATTTTAGCACTCCTCGGCTCTTCGACGAGTACGGTCTATTACATTTTCCCCGCAATCGGTGCTTTTGGGCGTCAAAGGCATCAAATTCGTAATTTCTTGCAAACTCATATACTTGTGTGTTGTATCACATGCCTCATCATTTGATTTCGGGGAGATCACGGACATTATACTGCTTATGTTTGGACATGTAGCATTATTTTCTGTCATTTCATTATGCACTGTGTAGAATCCGGAGTGATTACCGTGTGGGCATGTAATTGGTTGATAAATACATTCCTGCATTCTGCAACTTAAATTTCGCATTGCAAGTAAATTGGGCTTTGATACGTGCCAAACAACCTGATGTACTTTCATTGTGCCATTATATTCTCGTAAGTCTGTAGGCATCAACAGATCTCTTTGCAAGATGTCGGATTCGTAAACTGTGTCAATAATAACGTCCTTTAAATTTGACTTCAACTCACTAAAAAGTGTATCGATATCAGCAATATCACGACCTTGAGCTACGCATCTATCTGCACACTGTTTGACTGCTGCTCCTACACCATCTGCTGCGCTCTTGCCGTGTCCAGCCTCGGAGTAGTTCCAACCAATCATCTGTAAATTAGGGTACTGCCTATTGAGTTGTGAAATGACATAAAACATTTTTTTATTACGATATTGCCCAGTTGGCGAATCTGACACAAAGTGGATGGCATTCACTTGTGGGGCTTCTTTTTCAATAAAATTGAGAATGGGTATCAGGTGGCTCCAAACTGCAACAGCATCGTGTCTGAGACAAGAACTTAGTGTACAATACGACTGATGCACACGCGTGCCATTTTTATTGTAATAAATGACGGATGTATGAAGGGTAATTTGTTGCCTGCTGCCACCAAAATGGAATGATTGTATTTCTTCGGTATACTTGGTGTTGTAGTTTTCGCTAAAATCAATATGGACCATGCAATCATTTTCTGGCAAATTGTCTCTAATATTTCTGATATAGGTTTGTTGCTTCAAATTATTAGCACAATGATTCATGTAAGGCAGTAGTAACGAATTAAACTTTTCGATTACATTTTTAGGAGTAGCTATTATTTTATCCTTTAATGTTTGCTGTGATGTTTTCTCTTTTCCATCTTTGATATAAGTAACTTTCTTCGTAATCCAATGGCAGTATGATATTTCGTTAGAGTTATTGAATTCTTTGAATATTATTGTCCGGTTCTTACAATTTGTGCACAATCTTTGCACGCATTCAATTTTATTTGCATCACAACATAACGATGATAGAACCCCGAATGCAGAGCATTCTGTAATTATGTCAAATCTTTTGAGAGATGCTATAATTAAATCCATGTTAGCATGTATTTTGCACATACATGTCTCTCTTGCTTTTGAATCAGCTATTAGAATCCAAAATGGCCTTAATCTGCAAAATGTCGCATAGCTGACTTTATACCCGTTTTGATTTACAATTTTTTTGTGAAGATTTTGCAAGGTGTTGGTTATATATCTTTTTTGCTTTTTATTTTTATTTTTTGAAATAATTTCTTTCTTGCCGGAACAGATACGGCTATTCTCGTCAAGCTCTAAAAATCTTTGAATATCTCGTTTTATAGTGTCTATGGTATTTTGCGACAATAATTTTAGCGGAGCATTTTTCTTCACTTTTTCTTTACGTGTCATTGGCGCCAATTTAATCATTCTTAGTCTCAATGCTTGTTTCCGATACTTTTCTTTTTCTTTTTTCAAATCATCAATTTTTCTTCGCATCAATGCCATTTCTTTATTTGCTTTATATTTGTATCTTTTAAATGCCAATGAAGGTGAGTTTATCGGTCGTTTAGATTTTTTACCAGCTGTGTTGGAATAATCCGACATATGTGAAGTTGGTGTTGCACATGATGACGAAACTTGTTCCGTGTCTTTGTCACATGTAGCGGTGTTATCGTCAGATTGGTTTCGTTCTGAATTTACAGTTGCAATAGAACTAACAGATGGGGTGCGAGATACTTGATGAGTCAAAAGAACCGCACTATTGGATAAGCCTGTTGCCTCGTTTGTAAAAGCGGTGTTAAAGGTCTTTTTTGTTGATGAGGTGGCTTGACTGGCTTGCCCGTGTCCACTAAAAAAAGCTTTTGATCGCAGCGAGTAGCCTGTATCAGTCGATAATGGTGGCGATTTGCAAGAAAGGGGATCATTTATTTCGCTATTAGGTTTGTCTGTATCTATCATCTCTTCTTCTTGGATTGTTTGTAATAGTTTTTTTTCTTTCTTTCTCTGATAATATGCACGAAAATTTATTCTGTTTCGCAGTCGTGTTCTTAACTTATCTCTTTCAGACATCTCACGTACCGGTAGAATTTTTTTCTCCTTTTTACGTTTATTGTATCTTTCTTTGTATTTTTCTTTTTGTTGCTGGTGAAGAACAGGATCATTTTTTATTTTCTCTTGTCTTTTACGCGCTGCGTGTCTCCTAGTTTTTAATTTTTCCTCTTTACTTTTTTTTGGTTTACCCATCCTAAAAGAAAAAACATAATCAACGAATTTTAATTACTAATAATATACCTAATCAAATAAAAATATAAAATGGCGGTATTTTTTTTTTGTCCATAAAATGGTCTCTAGTTTCATCCCTATACGTTTGCGCACTTTATCGTGGGACACACTGTATAATACATATTATTAATTACAAATTTAAGTAATTAATTTCATTATAACATAATATCCTCTATATTATAACACGCGTATCATACGATGGCAATTAGAACAGTCCCGGCAATTAGAGTCGTGGCTCTTAGAGAGAAAAGTATTTTTTGATAAAAAATGCAATTCAATAAAGACATTTCTTATATGTATATATCACAACCCATGAAGCCTAGCATGACGCTTTCGTGACAATATACAGTGTAAAGCTAATTAGAACAGGCAAATTAATAAGCGAGGTAACAGGAATTAGAAAAATCAAAAACCAAAGTCAAGGCAATTAGATACTTACGTGGACTTCCCCTAAGTTCACTGACACTACGGACGTGCGCACTGGCCGAGCGCGTACGCAATACTGACGGCTCATTGCCCGTGCCATAGTGATGTGCATGATAGCCAAAGTTAGGGTTGTACGAGCTCGATTGTTAACAGTCGCGGCAGTTATACTTTTCGGCCGGACAAAACTGTTATCGATGGTTTTGTTAAATAAAGTATATGATATTTTGTTGCATATATTATATGTTGTGTATAATATCTTTTTTCATAAGAAAACCTGATTTGAAACAGCAAAAAACACTAATTTTTTAAGACACGGACAAAATTCTAAGCTGGGAGAGCGTTTGGACGCATCGTGGCAATTATAAGAACAGGGTTTTAAAAAAATTATAAAACAAACTAAAACCCTTAGGGGCATGACTGTATATGCAACAGATTGGTGTAGGTGCAAACTGTATATATAAAAATTAGCGCCTCAATATTATTTCATTTTCCCATGGATTTTGCCTCGGACATGAAAAATCATGCTCTCAGAGAATTGCCCATGACACAGTGATCCCAGAGGAAACATGCATACATCTTTTTTGTAGAGAATTTTATGTAGATTACTTATGTATTAGAACATTTTTTGCTATAAGCCACGGTTTACGAGTTATTTACGAAAAATTAAAAATAAGGACCTTTACACCCCCCTCCCCCCCTTAGCTCCACCCCTAACCACCAGTACTTTTAGTATGTGGTTTAAAACACCATTCCCTACAACTATGCCAAAATTCGCTTATACACGAGTTTTTTCCTCTGAGATTCCTTCGTTTGGTGTACTATTATAGGTAGCCCTCATTTTGTGGCTAAATTGCCGGAGTTGGTGGTACCCGAATTACGCTTTGACGGAGTGACTATTCCTTTCTCCTGTACAGTCAAGAACTTAGGTATCATCATGGATCAAACCTTAAGTTGGACAGCACATATCACAGATACTAGTAAAAAACTTTTTGCTTCTATGCACTCCTTAAGACGTCTCCAAAACTTCCTCCCTGTTCAAACTAAAATCACACTAACTCGTTCGCTTTTGCTTCCTTTATTAGACTATGGAGATATAGTCCTTGTGGATCTCAGAGAGGAGCTACTTGACAAACTCGAACGCTTACAAAACTTATGTATCAGATATATTTTCGGTTTGCGTAAGTTTGATCATATATCCCAGTTCCGTAAGCAGCTCGGCTGGCTTCCGATCCGTCGTCGTCGAGATGTTCATATCCTGTCATTGCATTTCAATGTGTTATTTAATCCTGCTTCTCCTTCTTATCTATCAGAGAATTTTAGTTTTCTGGCCTCGGGTAGCGGTCACCGCTTGCGTTCGAGCGCCAACCTTTCTCTTGCTTTTCCATCCTGCAAGACACGAAGTTACAAAAGATCTTTTACTGTCCATGCCGTCAATCTGTGGAATGAGTTGCTGGTATCTGTAAGGCAGTCGCAATCTGTAGCATCACTCAAGGAGAGGCTGAAGAAGTTGTGGCTTTCCAATACCAATCCTTAACTATGGTGGATCCTTTGTGTTTTTACATATTTATTTATTATTTGATATATATTATATGTTTCTATATTTATTTATTATCTAACTATATTATTATGTATTTATATTTAGTGTTTGTGTAGATATTATTATCGGTTTTATATATCAACAATGCGAATACAAAATTATACTTCAAAATTTAAGTTAGTAAATGTACATTTTATATTTGTCTTTCACCGTTGCTTGTTCATTTCTCATTTCCTCAAAGGTTAACTGGAAGAGATCCCTGAAAGGGATAAGTTCGCCTTTGTTGTATCAAATTGTTTTTGTCTGTGTTTCCTGTATTTCTGTTAAAGCTTATACATACATACATATTGTAGACAACTTATGATATGGATGTAGATAAAATAATGTAGACAAACAGCATTGAAACAGGCAATTCATTGATTAATTATTATGCAAAAACACAAAAAGGCAAACCATACTATCTATCTACTGTAGAGGTTGTATAACAATCCTCTACATTTACTGGTTACTTTCGGGGTAAATTACACAGTGTGTGTCTTTCATATCGGTTGCCGATATCGTAAAGTAAAAATTATGATATACACCCACAGATACAGATTTCTTAAAGTAGGCTATTTGCTTACCGCCGCTAAACATATTGTAGACAACTTATGATATGGATGTAGATAAAATAATGTAGACAAACAGCATTGAAACAGGCAATTCATTGATTAATTATTAAGCAAAAACACAAAAAGGCAAACCATACTATCTATCTACTGTAGAGGTTGTATAACAATCCTCTACATTTACTGGTTACTTTCGGGGTAAATTATACAGTGTGTGTCTTTCATAACGACAACATTTCTTTTAAGGGGTGAAAGTACAAGTCTTAATGAACTCAAATTAGCATACATAGTTAAAGTATTTAAAAAAAAATTCATACAAATTAATTCGGCACGCAATGTATCAGTAATAACAATAACTAATAAATTAAACCTAACAATTGACATATGATTTCATTGAAATCTCGCTCTTAGTGACATCCTGACAATTACAATTAATTACCTACCTATTTACATCCTACATGTCGGTGACACTTTTCGATGACAAGTCCGTCAAAAATCATGACCCTTGTTCATAAAAAAAGGACTTAACAGCCCAGGGTGCCTAGCCAAGTTGCTAATGGCTATCGCTCAGTAGCGTATTTTAGTTTCCGTCTTTGTCATTCTTTCTTATAAGTGCGACAGAGACGATTAAGCGCTAGGTAATTTTGTGTTAACTAAGAAGGCGGAATCAGATAATCGTTTTGTTTATGTACCGATTGAAAACTTCACATTGATTGAGTTGAAGTGTCAAGATAACATCAAGTTTGTTGATCAACAGACTTTCCTAATAAATTTAATAAAAAAAAATTAACTAGGTAATGTGATTTCTAAGAAGTGATAATGTATTTGCAGTGATTTTTGATATGAGTTCAGTGAATAATACTATTCAAAATGTGCTGGCTAAGACAATAAGACACAGAAAGAATTGTTGATGTAAATTTGTTGTGCTAGTGTAGTCCAAATCTCGCATGTTTTAAATTGTAGTATTTTCTAGTAATGGATAATTCCGTAAATAAGTTAACGTTGGCAACAGTTCGCAGTTACTTTAATGATTTGATCGAATTAAAATGAAAACGAAACTAGCTTTTCCTCTCAGAAACGTCAAATAAATGTTTGCATTACATTGCTGCTCGAGATTTTTATAAAAAATTATTACTCTTAAATAATAATGGCAATCGTTATATTCTTTTACTAAAATCGTTAACAACACTTTAATCTATCGTTACTTAAAAGCAATGTCGCTATGAAAGACACACACTGTATATTTAAATGTATGACATTATAATCAACATAATACATAAAATATAAATTTGGTTCAGTCACCCTTGAGGTTCCGGCCTCCGGGTCACGCTCGCGCACCGCGTAAATATAAAATAAACGATTATTCTTCAAGGTCTACCTCTGAGTTTCTTCTTACACCTGCACCTCCCACACTACCTACCCTTCTCTTCGCCAATCTTTTTTAAATGTCAATTATGGGTTTCCTTTCGCGTTACCTACGAATTCACCTACCAAGAAATTGCAATGTCTTAATTGGCCATCGATATTCTAGCCTACGCAGCGTGCGAAAAGAGATACCAAAGCCTGAAAGACCAACAACAATACCTGATGCCGGCTTCGGAACTTTGGAGATCAAGTTAGCGTACGAGAACGCGACGTCATCGTTAGCTGTGACCGTGCTGCGAGCTAGGGGACTGATCGGCATGGACATGACTGGGTTGTCGGATCCGTTCTGCAGACTTGAAGTGCTACCCATAGGTAAGTTTGATTTTACTGCCTTTCGTCATTCGTTTTTTTATTGTTTCTACTGTGTGTATATGTGTGTGTGTGTGTTTAGTAATTGAGTTATTTCGAGTTGCAACAAAACGGTGCTGTATCTGTGGCTCGATAAATTATGTTCTAAATTATGTATACTATTTTATTCCTTTCGGTTAAAAGCTGTCGTCTTAAAAGATTTTACCCCTATTCATAAACTTCTCCTAAACTAGCAAGATGATTATCCCACAATGTTATAATATAACAGATGTGCTTGCCATAGAAAAAAATCAACTGCGAAAGACTCTGGTTGGCACGGGACAGCAAGCTGATTAATATTGTTGATGATAGGCGTCGAGTATTGTTTGTCCCTTTCGATCATATCAATATGTCTCAGATAATAAGCTACTGAAAAACGATATTTATCGGCTTGCTATGTTAGGATACGTTTATCAATAAGGGAGTTACACCTTAAACTTTAACATCACATTAATTGATGCTTACCTACTTATGAGTCTTATAACATTTTTGAAGTGCGGTATGTTGTTATGTTGTGTCGTTTATCTGCCACCAAATTATAAAGATCACCAATATTTAGCTGTACTGAATTGTTTAGAAAATGCATTATGTAAATATTCCGACTTAGATATACTAATTGTAGGCGACTTTAATCTTAATTCTTGCAGTTCACAAGTACGTCACCAATTTGAGTGTTTCCTAGGTTTCTGTGGAATATTCCAGCACAACAATGTTCGTAATAATCAAGACGGATTGTTAGATTTAGTTTTAAGCGGATTGGCGCGCGAGTGCGTGAGCGTCGCGCGCGCCGACGCGGCGCTCGTGCCGCCCGACGGCTACCATCCGCCCTTAGAGCTCACTTTAAAGTTGCCGCGCAAGCGCGCCGATTCCAATTTTATCCGTATACAACCTCCTGTCTCTCCAGTACCGGAATGGAACTTTCGAAAAGCTGATTTTAGTGCACTATATGAGAGCTTAAGTAAAATCGACTGGGCAACCGTTTTGAGCTCTGCTTGTGTAAACACTGCAACTGAAGAATTTTACCATCTAATAAGACAATGTATTTCTGAACATGTTCCCATAAAAAAAAATCGACTACCCGCAACAGGAAAATACGTTTATCCAATTTGGTACACATCCGATATTAAACAAACCCTGCAAAATAAATACTTTCACTTTAAAAAATATAAAGAAACAGGCACCGATTTTAATAGAGAAATGTTCAAATACTATAGAGGGCGAGCCAAATTTTTAATAGATTATGAGCACAAAAAATATAAGACTGACATTGAGCGTGACATTACAGACGACCCCACAAAATTTTGGAAATATGTGAAGAGCAAAAATAAAAACATGAAATAAAATGACGGATCATATACTTACAATGACAGATCAATTGCAGGTCAAGATGCTGCGGATGCTTTTGCCGAGTATTTCTGCTCTGTTTTTCATAATGACGTGCCCCGCCTAGACGCCGAGGAGGCGGCGCGGGAGAGCGCCGAGCGCAGCGCGGACGTGCGCGACGCGGCGCGGGTCGCCGTCGATAGCGTCTGCGCCGCCGACCTGCGCCGCGCCGCTAAGCGGCTCAAAGCGCGGAGTGCGGCCGGGCCCGATGGCATACCTACCTTCCTGGCTAAGGACTGTATAACAGTCTTCGAAGCTCCACTTTTAGCTATTTTCAATCTTTCCTTACGATGCGCAGTTTATCCCTCGTGCTGGAAGTTGTCGAGAGTGACCCCCGTTCCAAAAAGTGGTACAGAATCTGACGTGACAGGGTACAGGCCTATTGCTGTGCTGTCGGTGTTTGGCAAGTTGTTTGAATCTATTGTAGATATCCTTATCACTCACCAGATCGCAGTGAAAATGGATGATGCTCAGCATGGTTTTCGCCGCGGTCGATCAACGACGACGAACCATGTTGTTTTAGTCGATTATGTAGCTGAAGCCATGGATGCTCGAGTGCAGGTGGATGCGGCTTATTTCGATTTTCGTAAGGCTTTCGATCTTGTAGATAACGATATCCTGCTGCGTAAATTTGCAGACTTTGGGTTCACACCTAATCTCCTCAAGTATCTGCAAGATCGAAGGCAATACGTAAGGCTAGCTGGATATGAATCCCAACCCTACTACACTCGCTCTGGTGTCAGTCAGGGTAGTACGTTAGGGCCTACTCAATTTTTAATAATGATTAACGACTTGCCAAAGGCCGTCAGCACGGCCAAGTGTCTGATGTTCGCCGATGACATTAAACTTTTTCATCACATTAAAAATGACAGTGACCGACTGCAACTACAGAGAGACATAGATGCGATAGCTGAATGGAGCGACGAGAACCGACTGCATTTCAACCAATCT
>JALPQI010022090.1:0-17211 GCA_025490895.1 Thaumatotibia leucotreta
GTAGGTAGCTATTGTTCGAGAACTTCAGAATGAAGATCGACATGGAAGACGTTAAAGAAAAGAGAAGGCATTTATAATTTTATCATATTAATTAATCACAATATCTTTCTGAGAAATCTGGTATGTCAACAACTTTAAGCACTCATTAATTACTCAAGTTAGTTCTTAACTGTATAGTAGCATAGCATCATATTCATAATCATAATAATATATACTGTACGTGTGATGACAAACAAGTCAGAAACTCATAAGTAAAACTTTTTGTGACCGTCACCGCAACGATGGCGATGTCTACTTATATGTTGTGTACTAAATGGCCTTGCCAAGGGCAAGTCTATTCCGGTGATATCACGTCAGTCAGAGGTACTGTTTGTTTAAATATTTTGTGCCGACATTATAAAAATCTCGGTGTTTTGACGTATTTGTTTAATTATCTAGTTAAATTGATAAAGCGATCGGTTAATGGTAGACTCATAACCACAGCCCGAGTATCGATATGGGTTACATTCCATCGCATTATTTAATTGCTCTTTTTGATAAATATTTGACTGTTTACGTTTTTATTTTGACATGTGGTGAATTCCATGGTACCTACTCTATCTAACTTATCTATGTGCCGAATTTAAATTCAAACACAATACACCTATTGAAGAAAATTCAGTTGAATCGTACGATGAATAATCTAAATAAATCAATCAACGATTAATTTATCGTACGTAGGTATCTAATGGCCATGTGTGTATTGTGTTGGTGCTTATATATAGGTATATATATATTGTGTATCTATAGCATGCCTTAATAACCTTCAGCGCAGTGGTGCCAAGATTTCTCAGGTATTTCACCAAGGTTACGCTACTTGGAGAAGCAGAACGATAATATTATCTCTAAAAAGACTGATGACAAAATTACCGCCAATATTGGCAAAGGACCAAAGAGAACAAAACTCCCAAAGAGTAATTTCAAAAGCCAATTGAAACTCGTACGGATACAGTAACTATTCCAAGTACAGTACAAATAACTTGAGAGGAATCTTATTAGAAATATCTAATCTGTTACGATTACAACTTTAGAACCACCTATAATCACTCCGAATAACGTAGAGTCCATATCAACGCAGACATGGTTTTGACAACCGATTTATCAGACAGTAAGGATACTTGGAATTCTACGGCTAAAATTCAAACAAAAATGCATAATGTACAATATTCAGCAGCCAGGCAGGTAATTGTTATTACGTGATCTCCACGGGTATTTTAGCTCGACTAATCAATAAACAATAAACATCAATTGTGTATTGATTAATAAATTGCTACAGGCTTATTAAGCGCAGTTTATCTGACATTTCAATTACAAATTACAACTTACAACTCTATATAATTTTATGGATCAAGACCCTACAAGCCCTTAATCGCACAAGCATAATTGATTTTGTTATGGTTCGGGCAATGCCCGGGGCATTGTCGTCTAATGCCTAAAGCCTAGACCGGCGATCTTGACTTTCATGCAGGCAATTTGTCGGTGACTGAACCTGAATAAAATATCAATAAAAACTCCTTATGTTTTGTCGCTGCCTTTTGGCTCCAGTTGTGTTTTGGGCGTTTTGTAGTTATTGTTGTGACAATACTCTGGTAGTAGGTACTGTAATAGGACTAGGACTAGGTAATTAGCACTCATACTAAATGGCACTTTCTATTCTATTGCTCTAATTTTTTTTTAACTAAATAAATAAGATTGAAGAATACTGAACCTCTTTTTATAGGCCTTGCAGCCAAATACAGCAAGCTAAACTTGTGTGACGATTTATGACTTCAAGGAATTTGTCTGTCTCATTGTGAATAGTGCACTGATCTGTACGTAATATTACAGTAATTGTTTTTTCCTTTATTAGATTTTCTCCATCCTCTAGTGAAAATTGCGAACATTTTTTCTAGTCGCAGCCATTTAAATTCCAAGGCAGCGCAGTCTTCCGCTTTCATGAACTTGAAGAGTTATGAATTTGATATTTCCAACCTGGCTGGACTTACACCACGAAAATTTGATTATATCTTTGTCTACACAAAAATATCTCAAATCCGTTTGGTGCTCCCTTGGGTAGATTGGCGACGAAACTATATCTTGTGTCCGTCCGGCACGTTTGATGAACGTGAGGGTACGGACGGCGAAATTGATGTGCCTAAAGGTATTTATGTAGTACACAACTATGCTACGAGAACGAACTACTTTTTAAGTATATACTATGTTGAATTTTGTTACAATACGATTTTTCTGATTAGAGACTGGTTATTACGCGCTTTGTTTACATTTCCTTTTTAAATTGAATATTTAAATATTAATAATATCATTGCGTTTAAGTACATGGTCCTTAAGATCATTGAGATCATACTATGCTTCTACCCATTAACCATTTTATTCAGATTGTCTGACAATAGCCATACATTTGATTCCAATTTTTGATATGGCTTGTTTCAAGTATGGCTTTCATTTTCTTTCCTAATATTTGGTTCTTAATCCATTACAATTTTTGTCCTATTGTTTTTCATGTTTGCTAGATACTGTTCTGTCCTGCAGTCTCTATATAATTGCGTTTTTCTTTTTTTCTTTGTTGGACAATTAAGCTAAGGCCTACAATTTTCATTGCCAAATGGAGTCGGCACGGAAATATACTATGTATTCACATTGTGAATATGATTTACTTACCTAGATACCTAGGAACAGTAGAAACCTACATAGGAACCATCCTAATTTATTATTTTTAACGATAATGTACACTCCACTCCGTTTGATCTTAGAAAAGCCAGCGAAGGTAATACTGCTGTCCTGCTTTATCTTGTTTCACTAGTGATTGTAAGCCCGACGTCTCACTGACCCGAAGGGTATTCTAAATTCAAACGGAGTGTAATGGTTTTCTGAAAAAGCTTGTATTTTTTGTTACTTACCTACCTTAGGCTATGTATGACTGCTATGAGCTATTGCTCGCTCATACTGCTTGTGGGTATAACTGGCATTTCTCACTCACGGCGGGAGAGCGCGGGTACAAAGATATGGCTTCTATTTATAACCGAGGAATGAGAGGAGCGGTGCAGGCGCGCATCGTATCGGGTTTGTCGTTGTGTTCGTGTTCAATGTTTTGTACTGGTGTTTATACATTGTTTTAATTCGCATACTTCCCAGGTGTAAACGACTTATGTACTTTAAAATGGTACTATTTATTACGTTATTCTTTGAACGCATGTAAAAGTGAAACGTGATTACTTTAGAATCATAGTTTCTCAATGCTCGTAAAGGACATACGCGACGCGATAAATTTGATTTTAGTGATATAAAAGATCCAAACTTCTAAATACAAATCACAAAACGAGCCAAAACTAATTAAAAGCGAAACCGAGCATAATATTAATCAGTCAAGTCAGTCTTCAGAATTGCCTAATCGCTGTGACCTTAGGATTTCACCAGTCTAGACTCGACTTACTTTGACATTTGTGAAAGTTTTTGTATTCTATTAATTAAATGACCGATTCCAATTATAAATAGTTATCTTTACATGGATATCGATCATGCATTATATTTAGAATAAGTACAACATTCAGTTTGATACTGGGTAATATCCGGTGGGGTGCCATTGTCTCGTAGGGTAATTCAATCAAATCGAAACTGACATCATTCTCAGGGACCAACAACATTGTCACGAAACGTTGACTTCACCAACTATGGAGCGGCAAAATTTTCCCATCCCACTATAATCATACGTTAGATAACGAAGTCTTCTAACATCTTATCTCTGTTATAGCTATCTATATTTAAATAGCGTAAACTTGTAGAGTACCTACTATTATATTTATTTGTATGAAATCAAATCAGCGACATTTCAAAAGATTTACCCCCTTATAAACGTCTGCTAACTTAGTAAGCCGCTAGGTTTTGTTTGTCCCTTTGGGTCTTATCAATATGTCTACAAGAGTGAAAGGGACAAACAATACTTAGCAGCTTGTTAAGTTAGGATTCGTTTATGAATAAGAGAGTAAAATTATAACTTCATATCATTGGTATTTTTACCAGGATGATGATTATGATGTTGATGAGTACGATACAGGTGATCTCTATTCTCTTATAATGTGATGTTGCGTAATATCTATGAATGCTGAATGGATCCATGTGTAATGCATGAAGAAATTATTATGTAAGTAGTGTCTAAGTAGATCATTTAACATGAAACACAAATCAATTAATACAGCATGTGAAGCCAAGTAAGATTAAAGGTACCTTTAATACATGCTTCTTTTGGCACGGATACTAAAGAAGTCCATGCCAATTTGCCAGTCTATTGTGTGTGTTTAGTTTGGTTTATTCGCCAACAGCAGAGGGCATTAGTGATACCTACCTATTTTAACGTTCAGCGTCGAGGTAATTATCTTTTTCACACGCTTTTCCAATAAAAAGTAGTCACTTGTGAAAGTTAGCGATAGAAAGTCACGGATATAAAACAAAATTCTGGAAAGCCTCGGGGACTTTTATTTCTCATATGATTTCCTTATAATAGATTAAATTGATACCCTATAAATTCACAGGGTATGTTAACCCTTCATCCAGTCCAATTTCTAATAGTTTTTTCCTTTCGATTTAGGAATGGGACACTAAGTTAGAGAATAAATTTAAATGAGCTTAGTTAGGTTGTATGGGTCAAGGTGAAGTAGGTATGCACCTACGAGAACGGAATAATTCTTTTATACCGTATCGATCTATGAATTGTATTGTGATGCATCATTTGAAGATATTTATATATACATTTATGTATTTACTCGTACTTTAGAGACTTAAGTATGTATTGTACCTGTTCATAATCCTCATAATAGTCGAGGTCAATGAACACGAGATCTATATGGTCTTTTGAGCTGTTTTCTTTTTTTTTAATTATCCGAGATTAAATACCAATTTTTTCTAGCATAGAGTTAACAATTTTTTCTTGCACAATGCCTTAGCTATCTTGATAATCATAAAATGTATGTTGGACCTCTTTGTTCGTATTAATGAGTGTTTTTCTTTGAGCCGCTGCAGTCGTATAAAACGACAAGATTAGTAAAACAAAACGTGTTTCATCTATACCTATACCTACTGACCTTATCAAGGTTGAGATAAGAGTGTAACACTTGCAGTATTTTATTGTAATATCTCGGCAAAAGACGTAAACAACTTTTATTGTCTGCATAATGTTAATTTGCTAATTATTTTAGAAACAACTTCATTGTGCTTCATTGCTTATTCTGTAGGACGTATGTGCATATAGTTATTGTAGTAACGTATAAATCACAGTATTAAGCCAAAAGGTTACAATCTATAATACAATGATGCCATTATCTAAGAAAAGGTATAAAATATTTCGACTTAAAACTAACCTAATCTCTTCGTTGTCTTAAAATCATTCACGGTAGGTGCCGGTAAGGATCTAGACGTCCATTCATCCTTCTAATGTTCCTAAGAATTATGTACGTAACATTATACAGGGTGGTCCAAATCTTGACGTCAAAAATTTTTTTTTAGATTCCTCACGTCATGGGCTATCAGAATATACCCCATGTATGTTTGCCGATTTTTTGTAGTTTTCGAGTTATGAATTTTTGAAATTTTTTTTCTTCGAGAAATTCTGGAGTGAAGAAATTTATTATTAAAAAAAACTATTGGATTTTTTTTTAAGTTTATTTTTGTAAAAGTATTACTACAAATAAAGCATTTACTGACAAAAAAATTAACGTCCTCACTTTGATACAAGTAGGATAAAAAATACCAAATTCAAAATTTTACGTTAAAGACGCTTCAAAATTGCATTAATGTACGTAAATAAAAAAAATTAAGCATATCCCAAGGATTTTTGGTATTCTAAAGCCTGCCCTAGACCTTAAGCCTTCGTAAAAGCAAAAAAAAAGTGATACTTAATAATGAGGATTTTTCGGAGTAGTCGGTCAAATAAACTTAAAAAAACCTTCTAAATTTTTAATTTAAAAATAAAGTAAAATTTCGTATAATAACTACACAAATTGAGTTTTCGTGGTATTTTCTGTCTTTGTTTATTGATAAGAACAACAAAACAGACGAAATGTTACTTTATTTTTAAATAAAAAAATTTGAAGCTTTTTTTAAGTTTATTTAACCGACTGCTCCGAAAAATCCTCATCATTAAGTATCACTTTTTTCTTGCTTTTACGAAGGCTTAAGGTCTAGGGCAGGCTTTAGAATACCAAAAATCCTTGGGATTTGTTTTATTTTTTTTATTTACGTACATTAATGCTATTTTGATGCGTTTTTAACGTAAAATTTTGAATTTGGTATTTTTTAATCCTACTTGTATCAAAGTGAGGACGTTAATTTTTTTGTCAGTAAATGCTTTATTTGTAGTAATACTTTTACAAAAATAAACTATTAAAAAAACCCAATAGTTTTTTTTTAATAATAAATTTCTTCACTCCAGAATTTCTCAAAGAAAAAAAATTTCAAAAATTCATAACTCGTAAACTACAAAAAATCGGTTAACATACATGGGGTATATTCTGATAGCCCATGACGTGAGGAATCTAAAAAAAATTTTTTGGCGTCAAGGTTTGGACCACCCTGTATAGATTCAGATTTTGCGTAACGAGGAAGGCGTAAAAAAGCAGAACCATAAACCTACGTCCAAAAGAGAAACAATAGTTGAGGCGTCAACACGCAAGCTAAAACTGCAGGTAAAAATATGCGATAAAAATAATAGAGCATGATTTTATTTATGGAAATTACAACTTACCTACCTAAATAGATCAATAAGTAAATCTCAAATCGTTGAATTCATCGGCAGGAAATGAGCGCAGCGGAAAAGATGAACCAAACTTACAGAACACAGAATTGGTCAACCTGTCTCAGTTGGCACTTTCTGCCTGACTGCCCGTATTTGGCAAATAATAGTTTATAATACCTAGTTGTCCAACGTATTAAATAGATAGTAACGGACCCGTTACTATCGCGAAACTTTCATTTCATCAAGTTCAATTTAAGAATTCGATTGTCGAACGTTGATTCGGTTCAGAAACCGTGCGTCGTCGGTGTCGGGCCGGTGCATCGAACGCGGTGAGAGCGAGGTCGACGAACCTCAGCCATGTGCATTCAGTGAACTAAATTGTCATAGATAAACGGGTTACTTTTTTAGAATTAGGGAATCCGCAGCTGGCTTGTGTTTAGAGGTTTTATTATAAATTATAAACAATGCTGAACCTATCCGAAGTTAGCCGATTTTTAATTTACGGTCTTTCGACATGTATCTTATGGCTTTTATATTATGATGCCTATATCCTGAGAAAGTATTTTTCCAGACTGTAATTAATATCGACCTCCGACTCCTCCGAGATAGGTGCGAGATGTAATTTTGTTTTAAGTCGTTAGATATGTAGTTACAGGTAGTACAAATAAGAATTTAGGTAAGTTAATGTAATGAATGATGTGTTGCACTTTGCAATATTAGATTGTTTAGGTACCCAAAAGGTTTCTTGTTTAATTTGTTATGAAGCTATAATAAAAAAATGAGATAATTATCTGCGACAACATTTAGATACTTAATAACCCTATGTAGGACATGTAGGTATAAAATACGTAACGAATTTTGATGCGGTTTTTTTTAATATATATTGTGATTCCAGAGGAAGGTTTTCGACTTTCGTATCAGTAAGTATAGCACCCGTGTAAAAACAGGGGCGGGCCGCTAGTTTTATTATAAAATTATTTTTATCATATTCCTCATTGCACTTCTTTCCGGCTTTTTGATAGGTATTAAGTATGCTTATCTGATGGCACGATTCTATGAGCCTAAGCCTAGGGTCTGGGGTCCGCTCGGCAACCTAAACACATACCTTAAACCTATCTACCTACTTATAAGTATCTTTATTATCCCGGGGTTTGTAAATAGGTCCCAGGCCGCCAGGTTCCGACCGAGCCCTTTCCAACTGTCCCGAGCTTATTTCTCACTCCCCCTTCCGCCCTTGTCCCTTCCCCCTATCGCAGGGCAAAATGTGCCAACATACATAGCAAACTTATACATGTATTCGGAAAATAAATTTTCGCTTAAGACTAAGACGTGTTGTGTGGCTCGTAAGATTACAAAGTCGTGTATTTTTTATTGCATTCTTTAATTACAATACTAGTTTATATGAACCGGTTTGAACGCGATAAAATGTTCTCGAGTTTCTTGACAAACATTTGTTTTTTCTAAATATCCATAGATATGTAATACCTACCTGTTCAATCACTAGATAAGTGCCCTTTAGTTTTATTGAATGCCAAACCTGGTCCAGGCCAAAATAGGTCCAGTTCATGATGCAAATTAGAATGCCTAACTTATCATTATCAGTCAATTTACCATTCATCCAGTAATATCTGTATAAGTACATAATATGTCTATTGCATGTACTTAGTCAATGTAATTAATGTGGCTAGAGAGGATGTAAGAACCACATAAGAATGAGGAACTTGGCATCTCTTTAGATAGGTATGGAATCTTAAGACACGTTGTTGCGTTCAGTTGATATGGTAGCAATTAAATTATAAATTAACTATGAGGCGTAAGATCTCGTCATGACTTAAAATAATAATAAAAAATATTCTTAAATTTAATTATGTTAATTTAAAAGCCTAGGGCTGTACCTGAAGCTCCTTATTCTTGTTATCTTTGAGCGATGCTGCCCTGATAACACCAGCTTTCCATCCCCACTCGGAAACTTTATTCACATTAATTTTTGTCACACCACTCACCGACAGAAATCGTTTGCCAACTAAATCTTCACGGTATTTATAGGCCATAACGAACCACACAATCACATTATTCACTTTAAAACTACACAAACGTCAAGAAACACAGCGTCCGAACGCTCTACACGGCACACTCTTCGTTGAGCGAAGGGAAACTACGTGGAAAACAAAAAAAGCGCCTGCCCGGAACGTACATTAGTAACCGACTTATTTTGTTGTACACCTAATCCTCTTTCTATTTGCCAGACTAAGCTGACTACTCTGACTGGCCGCATTATACAAAACTTATGTATGATACCACTAAGTTGAAGAGTACACTTGAATGTTATGTTTCGCTTCGAAGTCGCTGCTATTTAAATATATCCCGCTAATATGCAGCTTCGCCGACAACGTAGTTCGTAGTTTCACTTTACGTCGTAATTCAAAGAAATGTCGACAGGTGGCGTTAAAATTAATTACTAAAGTTACTCATCTGACTGTAAGATGGCGCGCGCTACATCGGACTCATCGCTTTGTTAACACATAAGTTGCATTATCTGTGGATTTTGACATTTGTAGACGTCAAAAATGACATTTGTCACAAAAAAAAAATTGTGGACGATCGACGATATAAAAATATAAGTCATCTCTTGCAAACGATAATAAAACTTATAAAATGTTCACGTATCGATCAAGCCATAAAAAATATGACACGAATAAAATGATGTCGCCTACTTAAACTTGCCACTTTAAAATATTGATTGATCACGTGACCAAAACAGTTTTCAAACTTCAACTCGACACAACATGGCGACTTGGACGTACTGCTGAGCGGTTGTGTTTGTCATGTTAATTTTTATGAATTTTTGAGTGTGTTTTCATATGTGGCCGTTAATATGATATCGTCTATAATATCCCGATTAGTGATGTAAGTAATGATTTTATATTTATTAAATTTGAGCTCAGTGTTGTTTCGTTATGACGTAGATATTGCTAGTTTATTTTTAATATTGCACATCTGTGTACCCTTTGTTTGACTATTCAGTCGGCATCGACCTGTACAACACGATTTTTCATTGTAATAATGAGTAAAATAATCATTCGCATTATTTGGTAACAACGGTTTTCCATGTCATGACGTTTTGGTTTGGTTTTAAATTTGACATGATTTTGTTGGCTTTGAAATGTTGTAACTCGATAAAAATGTAGAAGTGCGTAGTTCTTTGTTAAACATTATTTCTTGTCTCTTTAAGAGACAAACATACACGAATAATTTTATAGTCTGGTTGATAGGGTATTCTGGTATTTAATAGATGTACCAGAGATCACGAAATGCTTTTATAAAATATTACCTTTGGGTCCTTCATGGTAAATATACCTGGATAGATTCCAAATAATCACTGACAATACACCAATGAGTACTGCCAAAATACTAAATGTAATTACTTAATTAAATATGGATATTGCTTCCTTTCAGGGTTCACTTTTCGAAGTCTTAAACTTTGTGTTTTCATTGAGGTTTCAGAAGTCAATTTTTGTGTCATACCTAAGATAATATTATTAAGCTGAAAAACAAATTAAATCCCTGTTTTTTTTTTAGAATTAAATATTACATGGTATACCTTGTGTGCCTGAAGATTGGTATGTGTCTATAAAATACAACAAGAACTAATTGTTGATACTATCAATAGTGTCTGAAATTCTTAATTAAACTCTTTATTTGGCCTGATAACAATTATTAAATGAATTAATCAGCCTTCACCAAAATGTTTAATGGTTAGGGCAGTTGTTTACCTTGTTATGTAACAACTGGGGACTTTTGATTGGATTGCTGATGAATGTAATGATACCTATATAGGGTTTGCAATTCCAATATTTAGCAAAACAAAGTTTCCCTGAATGCTCAAAGTGAATTCCTAGGATTAATGTGCCTGGTAATAATTTTTAATTATGTTTGTTGACTACTAAAGAAAACGATATCAAACTTAAATTAAATTTTTTGTCATTTATTCTTAAAAGTATTCTAATTTTTACTCAAAAATATCTGAATGAAATGCTAAATATACAAGGTCTTTCGAAAAGTTGCCGATACATGAGTGTATGCATGTGTTCATGATAATTAACGACTTTCTCTATGGGATTTTTATCCCAAAGTGGACAGATCAGCTAATCAACTTTGTATTCTAGAGGCATGTACTTTTTTAAAAAAACACAAGGATCTCTTTTTGATTAAAAATAATGAGAATAAGCGAACAGTTACACAAAAACCTATGATCATACCTGTAGCTAAATTGCATGTATTTAAAAATTTATTCTTATTATATGTTAAGCAAAATTTATAATACAGAGCTGAAAACTATAACATTATTAGTTGGCCATAAATATTATAATAATCTTAAAACTTGGTTAATTGAAGAGTGATATTATTCATTAAGTGATTTTTTTAAATAATAAAGTGTAGTTTATCAGCAGAAATTTTGTCATTTGCCCAATTATTGCTGTGACTTATTAATTATCAATTTCAATTTATTTTTTTATTTAGTACAATCAAAGTGGTTTGTGTTCTTAACTCATTCATTCGGATCTCAATTGTATCTATACAAAATATTGTTCATCTTATGTTGCATGCTGAACCATAAACCTACAATATGACCTTTTGTAAACCACATTTAACACAAATAAAGAATTTACTTACTTACTATCAAGTAACAAATATTTCTGTGTGAGCTCCATAGAAAAAGTTGTTCATTATCATGCACTCATGGATACCCGGAGGTAATTTGGAAATACCCTGTATGTAAACCAGAATCTGTTGAAAATTTGTAAATTCTAGAGCAATAATTATATTTTAATTGATGGATGCCATAATTATATGTTTGTGGCCTAATTTATCTTTGATTGAAATAAACCTAAGAAAACGGATAAACACGCGTATATTAACTAATTTTAACTTCATTCCGACGTTTCGAACTCTTTACAGGGATCATGGTCTGCGGATGTCATCGAAACGTCGGAATGAAGTTAAAATTAGTTAATATACGCGAGTTTATCCGTTTTCATAGTTTTATTTCATGTGTAATCCTCGCGGTAACCGAAGAATTTTTTTATCTTTGATTGTTTTATGAACATTAACATTTTCTGTATCTTGTTTGAAGTTGATGTGAAGAATTGAAGATGTTTGAAATATCATCCTATAGTGATCCATATCCAATAAGAAAACCCTATTGTTTTTATCAGGGTTTTACAGACATTATTATTTTAAAGGTACAAAGCACTAAAATGTTTTATAATAGGATTTATTTACAAGACATATAAATTGTAACCACAATAAAAACTTTTAAAAAGAAGTATCAAATTACACAATGTGTTCATTTTCTGATAATATAATGTTATGCTTATGGCATAGGCATAACATATCAAGAACTCTATATACATACTTAAATTGCACTTGAACCTATCTTGTTTTGTTTACGATAATGAAACTTGTTATTCAAAATATGATTTAGAATTAGATTAGAATGCTGTAATTAACCACAAAGTATCCAGAAAGTAGTTCACTAGTTAAAGTAGGACAAAAAGTCGTTTTTATATCTGCTTGTAATGTTAATCTATTTGTCCGGTTGTTTTCTTTACAAATCATATTTTTCAATCAATTTCTCTTGAAATTTTGTCAGGATATTTTTATAGTTTTTGTGAAACTCAAATCAAACTATATAGTAAGAAAATTTACTAAATATTTTGATTTGTTTTTAATTTTTTCAAGTAATTATACAATAATTTTTAAAGTTGTCAATACACAATTATTTCAATTTATATTATAAGTATAATAATTCATCTTAGTGAAAAAAAAAACTCAAATAACTATATAATACAACTATTATTCTAATAACACTAAATTGCGACTACATTATGCATACACAAAAGCAGTTCAGCTGTGTTGGCAAATCTCCAATCATTCTCAATTTCGAGACCCGCCACCACTACTAAAATTTGGCATGATTTCATTGCGTAGTCCCATTTTAACCTTCAGACGTTTACAAGCACTCTGCAGGACCAGTTGTCCATTGATTGTTACATAAAAGCTCAAATCGTGGGCGGAAAATATCATTCACATTTATTGAATAAAAAAAAAGCTAATTGCTTATCTCGGAAGAATTTGGACGCTTATGGGAATAGAATAAGAGTATCCTAGCTCCAGTGACTCGAAATCGTGTTGCAAGCTTCGGAATTCGTCACCGGGATACCCCGTTGCACTGCCGGGTGCTATTTTCGGTAAGCCCGGCCGTTCGCCTCCTCATGAAGAAGCTTTAGTCTCAAGCGCTCCCCGCATGCGCTCGCGCCGCTTACGATATTCTATGCAACTTGAAGTGAAGTGCGTTGACACCTAACCGTACCGTGATTCACTATCGAACAGTAGGTGTTGTGTCTGTTCCGAGTGCGCTCAATACGTTCATACGTCGTATACCTTGACTCCGACATAATTATGACCTTATAGAGGCCGCTTGTCTTGCCTTTTTAGGGTTAACCTCGCCAGAGTCCAGTATTGTGGTGACGTAGATTGACCTAATTAAAAATGTCTTCTCGAACCAAACTAGAGATAAGAATAACTATTTATTACGAGGATCATGTTGTTGTTATTTATATTTGATTGTTTGTAAAGCTTTTTTAATAAAATAAAATGTGAGCAGTTTTTGTACTTATTGTTATTCATCTAACTCTGATTAAGTGACAATCAAAAACTCATTCATCAACTTGTTATAGAGATTTTATAAAAAAAACCTTGCAGTTAATAGCTTGGCAAATTAGGGCAATATAAATCGAAAGCATTCATAATAAAATGAGACTGGTAACAAAGCAGTCTTTGTTGTTGTGTTTCATAACGCTTCGGTAGCTCAGTATATAATTTTAATGGTTCATACTCTATGTACCTAGCTTAATGTAGGTTACCCTCCCCAAAATAACTATGGCACAAGCAATTACCGTGCCGGCATACGACGTCCGGTCATGACCGTGTTTCAATTACAATACCGTGACAAACTGTACCTGCAGTTAAAGCATTCTTTTTTTTGTTAATAACAAATGTACTCGGAAATCCATTACCCAAGTTAAAATGCATTTGAATGCGTAGGAAAGTTTCGCATTTCGATTGCTTCCTAGCCTTTTAGGATATTATGATTCATATGAAGTACATTTTTGAAATGTTTAATTTTACCTTGAGCTTCGCAACACAGTAATCACCGAGAAGGTCTCAAGGTTTCGACCATTTTCGGATAAGTGAAATCACATTTAAGCGACCTCGAGCGATTCGGTGCTTGGTGTTAGTTTTGCATTGATGATACAATCTAAAGGCTTAAACGTGTAGATGAAGAAGAAACTCATTATGTGTTATACCTACTACTTAGGTAGGCAACTAGGCACATGTGCACATTGATTTTACTATTCTATTTTTGTATTTAGAGCAAAGGGTTTCTCACAACATTTCGCTCTGATATTTTTAAAGTTTTTTGTTATGGCATTAAATAAAATAATGTATGGATTCGTTACTGAACACACATTAGTTTACGCTTTCACAGCGATCATTTTCAGAGTCCACTTACTGGGGAAACGCACTTTCTTCCTAAAGACGAAATGGATAAATTTCTTTGTACGGTTGCCATTTTATTAGCGATAATTGTACATAATTCCACAAAGCGCGATTATTAGTTAATTCACGCTCTACTGAACGTTACGTCGACCCTGATGCGGTGCGCACACGCCGTATTTGGTGCGTCAATAGCTGTACTCTATTGCAGTAGGAAGTTGCCGTCCAATATGGATTTCAAAATATTGTAGCCTTATTTTTGTACCCCGTGGTGACTGTGGTAAGAATACATTTCTCACCCCAACTCTTCCCGTGGGTGTCGTAAGAGTCCACTAAGGGATTGAAGTGTCAATTACTATTCGTTTATTGTGTGTTTGATGATAGTGACAGCCAGCGTCATCATAGTGGACAGGCTACTGCGATCGCCATCCCGCTTGCCTAGCGTGGCGAATACGGGCATTATCTCCTAATGCGTCCATACGTATGGCGTATTACATACGTTAGGCAATAAAGGCCTTTGTCCAGCCGTGGACTGATAAAGGCTGATGATGTGTGATGATAATTAGCGTTATTCGCCGTCTCATTAATTTAAAAAAAAAATATTTCCGGAGTAAGTTGTAAAGAAATGGATTACAGCACGCCATCTTTTTAAAATTTGCGTTGAAAATAATTTAGTTAGCTACAATCTTTTATTTTTCATCTAATCTCTATGATATTAATTAGCCTTTGTTCAAATGCGAATAACCATAAAATGAAAAAATAATACCTATAAAATGAATATCGATAACTATACTGTGATATACCTACTTAAACCAAACTACATTAGCCTCTATTGTCTTTTAAAGTTCAAGCTAATGCAATGCAATTCTATGACTCACTTTCAAACAAAGCCCTTGTAGAGCATTTATTCCATGATGCTAATTGAGATAATGAGAGCCAATAAGTTTATAAACAAAATATCCTCTCTTATCGATGACGGCTTATATAGAGCGTTTTTTATCGTATTAATCAATTCAATATGCAAAATACCTATGTCGGAACTCTTATATTTTTATATTATTTTTACAATGTAACAATATCTGTCTATGAGATGCTAAGTCTTGTATAAAATATAAAATCTTCTAAATCTTTTACCAGCACCCACCAAGTTTTTCTTTAAGTGTAGCAAAGTTTTTATTTTTTTTTTATACTAGGTAACCCTTCATAAACATGATTTTGATACACCTAAATCCAATGCGATCCAAACCAGTACAGTTTAGACTCGTTCAAATCAATGTAACACGAAGTTTATTTCAAGATTAGTCCATCCAAATTTGACCTATTAAATGAGATCGCCTCTTCCTGTTAGGTCAAACTGGGCTACATGCGTTGTAAAGAATTTTATTATGCCCCCAGTACCAAATCTTGTTTTCCAATCTTATTATCTTAACCCTACAATGTAAACAAGTCGATGCACAAAGGCTAAACCGGATTGCGTGAGATGCGCTTAAGATGCACTCATGCACTGCCCACTGGAGGTTCTTGACCTATATGCTATGCGGCCTACATCGTGGGGGAGTTATATTTTCGTAACTAGATTATTAATAAGCAATCCCTGGGAATGAATCAACGTAAAGAGACGAAGCGAAAATTTGTTAAGAATTCTTTATGGTACTGAGCATTCTCTGCCAGTCAGGAAAGCAGATAGACTAGAGTCTCATGACTTTTCCTCTAATCCTTTGAGTAGAAGTTTGCCTACATGCGACTGATTGAAGATGGGGACTATTGGGGACTCCACCGTCCCCATATTTATCTTATCATCCACCTTACTTCTATTAGGGAAGCGACATTTCAATTACAATTCTAAAAATGTGCGAATAAACTGATAGGCGGATTCTAAAATTACTTCTCGCTTGTTTTTATTGGTTCACCGGTTGTACCCAAAGGCTATGAAATCAATACATTAAACAGTTCATACTCGGGCGCGTTTTACGCCTCATTTGACGGACTGTTTGCATCATCACTCAACTTATCGGTTTAATCTGTTAATGTTGCAACCTGTTTTTTTATTTTTATTAGATACTTATGTGTTTTTTTTACTGACCAGCAGAGTCGCATCGTACTTGACAGGAAGTGGGGTCATTACCAAAGCGTAATTTATTCGTGAATTTATTTCTCACATACATGTTGCCAAAATATTTAGATTTTTTCATAAATCTCCGGGTGGTTTGGCTCATAAATTATAATCAAAATCTACAGAGATAAGTCAAATTCATCGAAAATATCTATACCCAATCATTGTGAGATCGAAACACTAGTGAATCTAGCGATAACCGCCAATGTAATCGATAAATAAATGGATATTGTTTGTACCTACATGTATGAATGTCCGAAACACAAGGTGCAAGATGGTTTTTATATGATTTTGGAGCTGATTGTACATAGAATGTACACAGCACACAGTGAACTCCGAAATCCGCAAATTTCGAGGATTTGTCTTTGTCACTCCAACGAAGGCGTCATTAACAGGCGCAGGTCCACGACTTTGTTGAGGGGGGCTGCTCTATGATATGATAGTATTTTATACTTAAAACACCACCTAGGCATACATCGGTCCAGTGTGAGGGGGGGGGGGGGTCAAATGCCCCCTTTGCCTCTCCGGATCCGCGCCTGGTCATTAAAGTGACAGAGAACAATCCTCGAAATTGGAACGAAGGGCATCGGTTCCGCGTTTATTTTCGTATCGAACGTATTGTGAAAGCAAATAAACATCTTTGTTCTAATTTTTAGTTTCAGAAGCATTTTACATTTCGCGGGTGTTATGTTGTATAAGATTTTTCGTTAGAACAACATAGTTATAAAACAAGTTTGGTATTGGTTTGTAGTTTGTACCTACCACTTGAATTTCT
>JALPQI010022091.1:0-15157 GCA_025490895.1 Thaumatotibia leucotreta
GTTTTTCATCACACTTTGCCGACAAAAAAATATTTTTTAAGAAATAACATTATTAAATGACGTACTGACTTTTTTATTAATCCCTAGGGATATTCACTTTTCTATTACTCCCGCTGCGCGCGCAAACAATGGTGCGCTTTGGCAGCAAGTGTGATGAAAAAGATATAGATTCCATGTCAGTAAAAGTAACAAGATACTATATCAACCAGTAATCAAGATATATATTTAAGAGATATCACTCGCTCGCGAAGAAATACTCGCCAAGCGTTACTCGCTGCTCGATCAATTGGTGGGAGCAGTGCCTTAAGATACTAAAATTCTTAGTGGCAAGTCAACCCTGCACGACAAATAAACTGAAATGAAATAACCAAGAGGTAATAAATTAGTAATTGAATTGTACCTACATCTAGAAAATTAGCCTAAGGAAGTAATAGTACAAGCCCGACGCGATGCATACAATGTTTTTCATCACACTTGCCAACCAAAAAATAAGTTTTAAGACATAATATTATTAAATGACGTACTGACATTTCTATTACTCCCTAGGGAATTTCAATTTTCTATTACTCCCGCTACGCGCGCAAGAAATGGCGCGCTTAGACAGCAAGTGTGATGAAAAGAATATTTGAAATTTCCCATAGCATGTGACGATGGAGATGAACGAATCCTGACCAAAAATGGTTTCACTAGTCTGTACCTATAGCAATGGGCTTATGATGGTCCCATATTGAATTGTTTGTCGTTGTTGCAGTAACGTTCTAACAAGTGGGTAAGTATGCGAAAGTGGCAAGTAGCAAGATAAACGGTAAACGGGTAAACGCGTCACCATCATAAGCCACCAGGGCAGGAAATTGGTGTTCAGTTTACGGGACTGGGGCAAATCTAACGTACCCCCGAGAGAAGGAATGAATGATAGGATAGAGGAGAGAGAGAAAACCCATATGACCTTTTTTTAGTTATAGCAACTGTTCTGTTCAGTGCTGCGTTCCAAAACCGGGATCACGGATGTCGGAGCCAAGACTGCCAGGCTAAAGTGGGCATGGGCCGGCCTCGTCTGACGCATACACCCGCAGCGGTGGGCTAAATTAGCAACGGAGTGGGTGCCACAAAATGCGCGGCTACGACGCGGCAGACGGAGGTGGCGGGACGATCTGGATGCATACCTAAACGACTGGCAAGAGATCGCGCTAAACCGGGAAAGTTGGAAGACACAGGGGGAGGCCTTTGCCCAGCAGTGCACACACTAACGGCTTCGTAATAATTTAAAAAAATAACTGTTCTATGAATGATACTGTAATTTGCGCCAGAGCTTGCTCGGAAAATGAAATGTGAGCTGTGTGATCAACTGATCATGCCTTTTTACCATATACCTTCACTTTACGCACAGACTCTTTATCTAAATTACCATGTTTTGGATTATCATATTAAATATTCAAGTCTTGTTAAGCTGAATTGGAACATTGTTATGTCAAATATTTATTATACACCAACGATGTCATACAAAATTTAATGACAGAACCGACCATTATTTACTAAAAAGCTTAAATTTCAAGCGCCCACGCACTGAATTGTATTACCCAATAGAAATGCCACTTGTCGGCTTATAAATGTAAATTTATAGTTTGTAGTCAACATTTGTCTATAAAAGGATATACTTAAGTGTAAACTTTAGTAACTAACTTTCGTATGCTTAGTATCATTATGAGTTGTAATGGATAAGACCCCATTCTTTTCCGTCCCTGTTAAGTGTACACGGGATTAGGAGATAAATTAGATACTTATATTATGGGTGTCTGGGTGCATTGTATTGTACTCCTAGTGGTGATATGACTTGCATCTTGCATTTTTAATTGAACACTAGTAGCAAAGAAAAATATCTAATGTTTTTAATCCTAAGTAAATAGTTTTACACACACACTTGATCCATATGAAGTCAATATCAAATATAAAGGTGCATTTAGACCAAACGAGCATTCGCTCATTCTATCCCCCACTCTACGAAATTCGTTCACAAAACGTGATTCGTCGAAATTCGTTGATTTCGTAGAGTGGGGGATAGAATGAGCGAATGCTCGTTTGGTCTAAATGCACCTTAAGCCGATCGACTTCTGTCATTGGCTTTAATGTACGGCGTCCCTACTTAGATAATATAGGAGTAAAACGGTTTATTTAGTCCAAAATATGTATTGACATTGGCGATTCACAGTCGCTGCGATCAAGAGAACGAAACCAAAGGCAACAGACATCAACGAGGGCCTTTATCATTAGATATTATTGTATTTATTATATCGGCGTTGAATAGAACATTATTTCTTGCGATTTATGGTTAATCCTGAAAAGATTGGAAGGATTTTAAAAATATTATAGAAAAAGGAAATAAATGTATCATGAAATCACGACCTCGTTTTTAAATATTAAAACCTCGAAACGATTATCTAAATCATCGCCTAAAGTCATCGCTGTCTAGTTGGCAGAAGAACTTGGCAGAATTTCATTTCGCCAAAAGATTAGTTGCCAACTCAACTGTAACGTTTCGCTGGCGTATCTCGTCATCTCGTCGGTAAATGAAAATTCGGCCAAATATCGGCAATGAATTTGGCAAGTGTTGGTATGGCAAGTGAATCATTTGCAAAAAGTTGGCTGGTAAAGTGATATTTAGCAAGATAAAATTCTGCGTAAAGGCTGGATATCCTTCGACACATATACTATATATAATAGATCGCTACTGGCTACGCTCGTTTCATAATAGGTACACACGCGTGTTTTAATGCCTAAATTACATATGGTTTCTCTAAACACCAATAAAACGGACATCCTGTTTTGAAAATTGTGTCTACAACTCTACACTAACGTAAAATTTGTATTTCATCATAATATTCTCAGAAATTTCCGGCTTAAAATTTTGATTTTGATGCTTTTAGTGAATATACAGTACCTACTATACTATAATGTATAACCATTATTTAAACCCCGTACTTTACTTCATAGTCTAAAAACAGTCTCGACTTCAACAATCTACATATTAAAATATATATCTCCACTTGCAAATCTTGACTAGGTAAATAAGTTATCAATATCGGGAACCAGACCTTGAAATTCAAAGTGCATTGGCATTTAAATTAATAACTTGCTTTCCAATTAACGTCTCATAAGACACTTTCCTCATATTATATCAGATATTAAGATCATTTCACAAAATGGCAATACGTGGATGTCAATGACTTGACAAGGTTACCCGGAAAAGAGTAGTCGTATGTACACCCGCCGGCGAATTTTTCTGCAAATTTTTCGCCTTATTCCAACCGGAATAAAGTCGAAAATACCTTTGTTGCTCAATGTACGTTTTGCAAGACCGAATGGTAATTGCCGGATTTAAGGTCGGGTAGGAAAAAATGTGGCAGTATGTGACATAGTAAGGTGGATATAAAAAAATCTGTATGTTCGCGTCCTTGTGTTAGGTCAATCGTTAACGATAATGAACGTATTAGCTTCACGTGGGTTTAATTCCACATAATTAAGTTTACTACAGTCACATTAGTGGGTCTGGATTTAATTTTGTCGATAGTACCTTATTAGGTACAATATGTAACAATAAAATATCTGATATTGTTACAGATCACAATATTCTTCCAGAACAGCTTAATTACTTGTATTTTTTATTATTAATTTTAAATTAGTAATGTTTAATATTATACTTCAAAAATTTTGTGTAGGTATAGGACTGATATGGACAAGTCGGGTTTAAATTATTTTCATTTCATTAAATAATAAAATGAGAGATTCAGTTCTCAAACAAAAAAACAACAACCTAGCCTACCCTATCACCAACATGATTAAGTCATTTTAAATCGATGCTTTCAATTGTTTTGTGGAGAGGTGTTGCGAAAAGTAATACTCGTACTCTTAAGGTGTCCCTTCTGTCTTTGCAATTAGGTTAACAAATATACTCAAATGATGGCAGTACAGAAGACAAGAGTAACAGAAGTCGATACATTTTGAATATACAGGGTGTTTTTTTTTCGACCGTTCAAATTCTACGTAGTGAATGTGTAGGTCATACTGACCAACTTTTACTATGGGGACAAAGTCGAAATCGCGAAAAAAAAATCAGCTGTTTCATACATTTCGGCCGGCGTAATGCCGCCAATTTGTATGAAACAGCTGATTTTTTTTTCGCGATTTCGACTTTGTCCCCATAGTAAAAGTTGGTGAGTATGACCTACACATTCACTACGTAGAATTTGAACGGTCGAAAAAAAAACACCCTGTATAATGCGCGCCAGAAACTCATAAATATATACATACCATTACATACTCATAAAATTCTATGCACTCGGTATTTTTCTATTACATAGCAAATTATTTGCTTGAATTGTCAATGTTCGCGGTACCTAACCTATACCCTATTTTTCTCGTTACTTTTTAACTGACTTTAAAAAAAAGGAGGAGGTTCTCAATTTTTTTTTGTGGCAAACGAACAGACAAATTGCCCATAATTCTCACGTGCCTTCAATTTCCTAACAAACTAACCCCCTTATTCATAAATGTGTGTTAACTTAACAAGCCGCTAATAAATGTTTGTCCCTTATGCTCTTATGGACACATTGTTAAGACCAAAAGGTACAAACAATTATTAGCGGCTTGTTAAGTTAACAAACGTTTATGAATAAGGGGGTTAGTTTGTTAGGAAATTGAAGGCACGAAAGTATATAAATATTTGCACGTATTTTGCTCTGCGGGACAATGTAAACATCAAAGAGCACAATAGAATTGATACGTTATTAATCTTAATTACTGAGCGTTGATACTGTGATTACATCGTTTCTATCTGTAGCCGTACCATGAGTTGGAAAGTAAAGGATACGTTTTTCTCGATACGTAATGCATTCTATCGCGCTCGCACTGACATATTGGAGCGAGCGGGATAGCCTGCTTTACGTATAGAGTAAAACCTAACGACCGATACTTGCAAAGTCATTGAACGGCTACTCGGCTTCATTTTGACTGATTTTTACAAGTACCTACATTTAAAAAACTGGTCAATCACCATCTTTCGTGATATAATTATTGCATTCAAAATATACAAATAAGCCTAGATTTTACTGCATATGATGAAACTGTTATGATTTGATGATGAAATGCCGATACAGCAAGGAAATGCTGCCAGCATCCTCGGTACAATGCCATAAGGGTCAATCTTAGATATAGGTTAGGTTAGTAGGGTTAGATTAAATTGTACAGATTTGTACATAAAGTTCACATTTGATGATTATTGATTTGATATTTATCAAGATACATTTATAAGTCTGAGAACTCCATGTATAAACTAAACGAATGGAAAAAGTTCTACGATAAACGCTACAGTTACGCAAACATCACGAAATCGATAGAATTTCAAAGGAATTTACGTGTTTAAATTTGAAAAATACACAATCCTTATGAGTCGAAAGGTACTCGCGAAAAATATAGGCTCCAAAAAAGGCAGTCTAGGACCCAACCCCCGCTTTCGTACGGGCGTATTAAATACGGAGAATAGAGATTTTTTCATATGTACAAGACTGGTTATGTAGTTGCGTTATGTCATTGACTAAGTCTGACCATAACTAAGAGCCTTTGCGTAAATATTGGCGACACAGCTTCAAGGTTGTTCCAATTCGTCCGTTGTCTGAATAAATCTAAATAAACGTATGCATACAGACAACATAATTTACTTATACATACAATTTTCTGGAATGAAGGTGGAAACAAAAATGATAAAATTGAAGCTCCTAGCTATTTTGATTTGACACTAATGATGATGAAATTTCAGTTTTGACAGGTTGACACAAGTAAAACTTTGCGTGTATTATTTAAGACTTTTTTTCTTATACCGGGTATACCTCAAAACTAGTATAAATTTAATGATATAATAATTATAATGTATTACCTGTATTGTCCCACTTTACGCCTTCACGCAATTGTAAAAACTTATTTACAATTTACTTAAACTGAACCAAGTTCACCGTTGACCGTCAACTCCGAAATCACATTTGAATAATTTTCCACGTTCCGTTTACGAAATGTTCCTTTACTTTTGGCGGGCTTATTTTTTTTTTAATATACGGTCCAACGCGTGTTACCGCATGAGCGCTCTCGCGGGTACTGAGTCCGAAATGTACCTTTTACTCGACGGACCTGAGCTGATCGTGTCACTCTATATCACTGGCTGGTCAGAGAATTGAGCACTTTTTAATAAGCTTCCGATGATGTATGCGTTCCGGCTCGTATTTGTAATTTTGAACGGTTCACTGGTACAGTACACGGAAACTGTTGCGGATCAAATTGTATCTGTGTCATTTGGATCATCCGGGAAGAATGATGTTGATAATTACGATAAAAGAATTTGCTATTACTTAATTATTGTGTCCATCTTACCTCGTTTTCCATATAGTTCATAATTATTATCAGTACCATTACATAAATTCATAGTTCTTGCAAAGTTCACAATATAAATAAGCTTCTGTCCTTCTCCTCCAATTACTTTAACTATGAACCAGTTTATTTCATTAAATTTAGTAATAATTCATCGTATTGATACCGTTATTGTTTTGTTCCTGCTGTCTGCTAATAAGTTGGGTATAAGCTCGACTAAGTATAATATGCATACCCCGTTATCAGTGTTGCAGATTCATTGAAAACGCTAGGGTTGGCACTTTACATGTTAATCTTAGTAAACCTACGTACCTATACAATATGACATGGTATTTGAAGTTTTTAACAAAATAAAACCTGTATTCACCCCGTAAAAAAAAAGTTACATTCCGTTTTTAGTCTATAATATGTGATAGCGTCATTTATTTGTCAAAATTGATTTATGACATAATGTAATTCGTTCTCTTAATATATAGTTAAAACTAGCGACCCGCCCCGGCTTCGCATTGGTACTATACCTACATATAAACCTTCCTCTTGAATTACTCTACCCATTAAAAAAAATCTCATCAAAATCCGTTGCGTAGTATGAAAGATTTAAGCGTACAAAGGGACACAGGGACAGAAAAAGTGACTTTATTTTATACTATGTAGTGATATGTAGTGAAGTGATAGGTGATCATGAATTTCCTCATTGATCACGCAGAATTTTCCCGGTTTAAGCTGGAGCTGATGGCGAAATTAGAAGTAACCCAAATGCGCGGACGCGGAAATGGTTCGTGAATTTTGTAACTTGTACAAATGACAGTGTATAAATAAGTTTAAAAAATGTACCTACATACTTATAGTATAATTTTTTCGAATGAGTACTTAGTTAAGCATTTTTGATAATAGTTTCTTTTAAATAAAATGTTCGGGTTTTTCTGTTACAGATACAAATAAGATACATTTGTGCCAATGCACCATAAATTTTAAAGAAAGATGTCTTCGATTCTTATTAAAACATGTTGATATATACAATGATGACAATTGTTGAGATGAAGTCGTTACAGTGTTTAGAAAATATACAATAAAATGTGAAAATGAATAGACAAATAGGGAAATCAGCTGCCCATGCAACAGCCATACATCACATCACAATTAAGAAAAATGGTAATGAAAATATCACATCAAAAAATTGAACCTTTTGTGACAACCCTATGACTCAGTTTCAATGAATCTGCAACATTGATAACGGGGTATGATAATATGTATCTAACCATAACCGTTGAAGATCTAAAGTTTATCTATCTCAAACTTTTTCGCTCGAAAATGACAATAGGTAGGTTAAATTGATTTCAACTTTCACGATTATCACTCATATTTTAAAGACAAACGGGTCTTAAACGCGTAAACTTACGTTTAATTATATCCTGACATTTCGGGCATGACGTTACACCCGTGGTCTGCCTGCGACCACGGGTGTATCGTCATGACCATAATTAGCATGGATCGAGCACGGGATCCATGGCTTACAAATCAAGTATCAGCTTTTCTGGTAACAAGTGTATTGTGTAGGTACTTAAATTAGCGCTAACCCATTTCTATACGAGTAGTAAATAGTTTAACATAATTTGGCGTTGTTGTTGTTGTTGTATTCTGGCGATTTTTTTCCGCAACTCGACATCAAACGTGCCTATTTTGCGTAGTCGCAACGCTGGCCCTGTACATGTCGGGGACTTCACATACACCCTTGAATAATTTGGCGTTATAAGTACTTGAGATAATAAGAGCGTGAAACTGTCAAAAACCAATCAAATTATGAGTTCACGCTTAAAAATAGCTCCCAACATTCGTAAGTAGATACAAGTGACACAGCACAGGTAACCGTAACCACCTATTGTCACGTTCTTTGTATTGTAAATTGCTTAAATAGATACTCGATAGAATTATAATGGACGTTAATACTAACGGAACGAGAAAACAATTTGCTTCGAACATGAACTTGGTCTACAAAAAATGTGAATGACTTTTTTAATTGCTTGATGATATGGGCAGTGCAATTAAAATGCAGTCACTAATATTCGAACATAATGCCATATTCACAAGATAATATCATAATACCTAGATCTGTTCTAGCGATAGTAAATTACCTTGGGGGCTAAACTGTCTTAGGGAATGTTGCATGTTGTTACTAGTTATTACAACAACAATGAAATTTACCTATATTTTGAGATTACGAAGCGAGTCTATATTAATTCGCATAATTTAATATGCATAATTCAAATCGGCATAACGTTATTAAGCATACTATTTAAGTAGCATAAGCATAATTCAGCATAAACGATTACGCATAATGTATTTACGTATAACGTAAAGTATCATAACGATGATTTGGAATAATTAGGATGAGCATAATACTAATTGGTATACTTAATGAAAGGTATAAAATATAAGAGATAAAATAATAATGACCGATCATAGATTGCGTAGCGAAACCGATACAATATACCTAATATTTGCCAAGTAACTGTCGATTAGTACGTATTAATAAATAAGTCGCCGTCAGATATATCGGAACGGCGAGGGTGCTCACAAACATCTGAGCAGGCTTCTATTATCATCGCATTAGAGTGCATGTTCAGATATTTTTGAGCACTGTGGCCGCTCCGATATGTACGTGATGGGGACAACACGACCAAAATATAATCCGAGTTTATGGAGTACGCATGAGTTAGTGAAAGGAACTTGCCTAGAACAGAAGACAATGCCGAATCTTGGCACCATCGATTTGAAATTTTAATAGGAAAGCAACAGCAAGGATTTTTATTCATGGAATGAAGTATATACACATCAATGGAAATTCAAAAACTCGCAAACACATAGATAGAACGGCTCGTATTTATAATATTTTGCAGCAAAAAGATTTTTATGTTACCAAAAATCGGTATTTGGAAGCGATTGCTTCCAATTTAAAACTAGTTTAGACTTTTTTTACTTGTGGGTTGTGCGTAGGTATAACAGTAAATGTCTAGGTCTGGACATATTTTATTGACTGACATACATGTATTGTATACTTATATTTTTATAGTAAATATTGATTATTTAAATTATTACACACATTTTTACCCTAGCAATTTATAATGTTTATAAATACGACGTGTGTATTTTATACGGGATACAGTTATCGTTTTGTGATCGTAGAAATCATGGTAAATAGGTTCCCTAGATCCTACTTTAAGCATCACGCAAGCAATACGCACTCTGTCTGTACGTGCGCCTCATGCGCCTACCAAGATGTGATTTCTTTACTAATAAATGTTGATTATTAAATACCTAATGTTTTATTTAATTGATTGTGTCTAACGTGTTCATTAGGAGATATCGACGAAAGTAAAGCTTCAACTTCGCTTCGTCGCTCCTGGTTATTAATCTTTTGAACTTAACTTTACTGTCTTGGTTTTACCCTGATCTACCTCATTCGCTTGATTTCTAAGATTATGCTAATCCATATTAGGACGAATAAAGTTATATTTAATAATGTTATGCATATTTCAATTATGCGTAATCAGTAATATGCGTATTGAGCATTATGGTATTTTATTATTTTGCCTATTCAATATTATGCTTAATTATTTATGCCAAATCCGTTATGCGAATTCATATTAGGATTATTAATATTAGGCATATTAAAGGGGACCCTTACGAAGCTTTATGCTACGTACACCAAAATAAAATGAAAACTCTTCTTCACTTCTTATGCTCGTAAAGAGCAGCGACTTTATATCGACAATAGGCAACATAAAATTGTATTTATTTTAAAATTAGAATATTTTATGGAACAACTCAAATTGTTTTACTAATTATTTTTGAGTCGTGTTTTTTTAAGTAGTAACACTACTATGTAGGTATATAATTTTTAAATATTAGATGTCATAGGTATACCTTCTGGTCGCATAAACTTTTTCAGGCTATTCTATTTTGGCATACTTTTCTTCGCATAATTTGTATTAGCATAAATGTACTGTCGCATAGTAATTATTTCGGCATACTACTTTGTTCGCATATTAAAGTTTTGTAATAATTTAACTTGGACTAATTTATATTCGCCTAATGTATACTACGCATATTACTGTTTGGACTAATGGTTACTAGCCATATTTATTTCGGAAACCATAATTTTAGTTCCCTATTTGAATAAAACACTTTTTCTTTGTTTAACATCAATTTTAAATCAATTAACATGCATTTTACATATTGAGTATTTTACATATTTTAGAATGTTCTTTTATTCTGTTGCGGGTCTCTTGAATCTAAAATATTAAAATGCGTTACTATCTAATATCAAAGTATAGATAAATTAGGTTAGGTTAGGTTAGTGTGTTGTCCATGTCCAGGCGCGAAGCGCCTAAACTACGCAGAATAGGGGGCGTAATAATGCGTCGCAGACCCCCGTCGACCTCACTATTTTCCCATATATTATATAAGTAGATTAAACACACTTGATTTGCCATGTTGAAACAATCGGTTTTCCTTAATAGCTTACATTTTTTTATTACACACCGTCACTTTTATTCATAAAACTCAATGTGAATCTACCGTCATTCTCCGTATACAGTAGAACGCCTGCATGCTTAGACAAGTTGCCGATCGCTAACGCTTAATCGTCAATCGTAAACGAAAGGCAGCTAACTGTAATAGCATGTCAACCATGCCAGTTGGTAGTCTAATTTTAGGATTAATTATTTGTATGCATCGTGAAATGATGCGTAATAATTATTATGCAATTTTGTATTTATACTGTGTGATATTAGTTATTATGACGGGTATGCCTTTAATGTGTATGCTTTTAAATATTATGCGTAAAAAAATATGAATCGCCTTCTCAATATTTCGGCTAGAAGACATTATGCGTAACTATATTATTACATTCGTTAGTATGCATCCCAATAGTGAACCGATGTCATATACCTACCAAAGCCCACCAGCGGGATCACACTTCCGGCGTTGGTAAAATCTGTATTTTTTCTTTGCTATATAACATTTCATTTTTAAAAATTAAAATTAGGAATGGTCGCCCGCAGACCATGAATCCTGTAAAGTGTTCGAAACGTCGGGATTAAGTTAAAGTTAATTAATATACGCAAGTTTATCCGTTTTCATTGTTTTATTTCATAAAATTAGGAGCTATTTACATCATGAGGCTTACAGTTACTACATTTGTAAAAGACGCGAAGACTATCTCGCGGCGACATCACGTGCAAAGCCTGCAGGTTATATAATTAAATAGACGTTGATATCCCCTCTACGTGTATAAGTACGCCGGATTATTGTCAATTAAACGGTAGTAATTAGCGACCGAGCCCTGATTGTCCGCACAGCTGTCTGCGAACAATGAATTTTTATACAACTCGGTTTTTCCAGAGACGCGCGAACACGGTTTGCGGATGTTACTACTCGGACTGTTTTGCTAGGGTTGCCTATACTGTATTAAGTCAAATGATACAGTACTCTCGATCGCCAATCGGCTTGCCCAGCGTGGCGATTATGGGCATTTACCTCCTAATGCGTCTATACGCATAGTTAATAGGAGAGGCCTACGTCCAGTAGAGGACTATCATAGGCTGATTATGATGATGATGATACAGTACTCAAAGTTTGACTCAAATAGATGTCATGTACTAAAGAAAAATATTGAGTTCGTCGGAGGCCGAGGCAGAATTCGAAATCGCACCCTAAGTTTTCACAGCCAAATTGCCTTGACCCAGAATATTGTACTTATAGAAAAGTTATAATATTTTGTCTAAATCCAGAATTACAGTTTTAACTCGTAATTGCACATGTAAGTTATTGCTTCAAGTTTTGGAACAAAGTTATTTATGTGAAAAAGAAGTTTCAGATATTCCATTTTGACTCCTATGCTTTGACGGGACGTGTGTAAGAATTGCAGAATTTTTATCGTGTTTACTCAATAAGCATTTATAGCCATAATTACATAAAATAGAACAGTTATATATGATAGAACAGTAACATTTTTATGACAACCCTATCCATTATGGCAATATTACGGCTATTTAAATGAGTTGTATTAGCGTGTCTAAAGTCGTTACACGGTCTTCTTCATTTTTAAAAGCCAAGTTGTCTTCTTAGTGTCATTGTACAGCCTAATTTTATAGCTGATTGTAATGCAAGGAGAGTAGACAATGATGACATTGGTGTTACATATTTTAAATATACCTATGTAATATAGTTTTTTTGTTAGTATGCAAATAACATAAACTTTTATATGCCTAAAACATCGAGGCAAACAGTATACTCGTAAGTAGCTACGATGAGTTTTCCGCTGTGTAAGTTAATCTCTGTGTAATATCTTGGGACATCTTACACAAATCGACCTAGTCCCACGGTAAGCTCAATTAAGGCTTGTGATGTGGGTACCAGGCGACGATATACAGGGTGTAATCGTTAAGTGTGGCCACACTTATAAGACCATAATTCCGTAAATATAACAGATATCAATAAACTTCCAACTGATATCGAAAGTACATTACCCAACGAGTAAAATTGCATTAATAACTTTTTCTAAATAGATGGAGTAATATTAAAAATACTAAGTTTAAACGCTCCCATACATTTAGCATGACGACTAGCCTTAAAAAATGTCGGGTGTCATAACAGATAAAACTGTTAGAGATTCGTTATTTGTGCGAATACATTGTAATAAAATAATAATACTACCGTTTATGAAATAATTAATCGAACATTTATTCCTAAATAAAAAAAATATTCGTATTAAACTACTCTTTGAATGAACGGTTACGTACTAAATGTATGGAAGGGTTTGAAGTTAATATTTGAGATATTTCTGATTTTATTTTAAAAAAGTTATTAGTGTAATTTCACTCATTGGGTAACGTACTTTCGATATCAGCTAGAAGTTTTCTGGTATCTGCTATATTTACGGAATTATGGCCTGGCAACACTTTACGATTACACCCTGTATATAATAGATAGATACATATAGATACTTAAATACATAGACAGCCATGACCAAGGAACAAACATTTGTGATAAATAAATACACAAAGAATGCCCTCGCCGGGATTCGAACCCGGAACCTCCAGCTTCGTAGGCAGGGTCACTACCAACTAGGCTACGGAGGCTGACAATGAAGAAAGCGATAGTATTTCACGGGTACATACCACTACCCAGTGGTCACAAATGTGCTACGAGCAAATATTTTTTTACTACATATTTGAAGACCATACGCAAAAGGTAGTATATTGACTAAAAGTAAATTTAATAATTTTCTCTTGTTTTTTCTTACTTATAGTAATAACTTGTTGCAACAAAAAAATCGCAATCTTTTGAAATTGATAACACGTCATATAGTTCACCCTGTAGTATGTAGGAATTTCTACTACGGAAACATGATTAAAAACCATTTATTCGATATAATACTTCACTGTTTAATAAAATATTTTAAAAATAAAAATAAAACCGCCTTCAAAAATTCGCCCGAACTAAAAAGTTAAAAATAATTTTGGTTCCTACTTCTTAGGATTTCCTACCCAAACCTTTAAACCTTTCACCCTATTCATTGAAATAAAACATATGGCTAGGTACCCCACAGATTTCTTAGAAGTCGGTGCCAAGCCGAATACGTTCATAGGTATATATTAGATAGAGCTTTGTAACTTACTGTCACTCCGATTACGCTTTTATCAACAGAATGGTCTGCCTCAGTCATTTTCATGAAAGCATAACCGGAGTGACAGTATATTACAAAGCTCTATCAAATACATATATTATAAGTACTCGCAAAGTGAACATATTTGGCTTGGCACCGACTTCTAAGAAATCTGTGGGGTACCTAGCCATATGTTTTATTTCAATGAATAGGGTGAAAGGTTTAAAGGTTTGGGTAGGAAATCCTAAGAAGTAGGAACCAAAATTATTTTTAACTTTTTAGTTCGGGCGAATTTTTGAAGGCGGTTTTATTTTTATTTTTAAAATATTTTATTTTTTGCTTTTTAGTAGTGTAAATATAAAATCGTTATTCAGTATGCTCTAAATACTTATAATTAGAATGTACTGCACTGTAGTAGGCCATAAAACCTGAACTGGCGAACTTATATGAATACAAAAACAATTTCAAAGGTAACAGACTTAGCATGCCAATATTATTTAAAGAATCACTAACCGCTAACCGACATGTCATAACTACTAAGCAAACACTTGAATAGATCTCGAAAATGTATGACATTTGTTATATATACAAAGAATGATCCTCCGACCCCTAATCGTTAAGGAGTTATTCCTTTCCTCGTCAGCTCACCAACATGAGACTATGACCACCTAAAGGCAAATACTCGAATAGCCTTCAAAATATATGAAATATGTTATATTTAAAGAATTATCCCCCAACTCCTAATCTCCAAGGAGTTGTACCTTACATCATCAGCTCACCAACATGAAAGGATGACCACCTAAAGGCAAATACTCAAATAGCTTCCAAAATACACGAAATATGTTATACTTAAAGAATTATCCCCCAACTCCTAATTGCTAAAGAGTTGTACCTTCCATCATCAGATCACCAACTTAAGGTGTTCATGACTAGATGCAAATACTTGATTAGTCTTCGAAAATAAATGAAAAATGTCATGTGTGCCTACAACATTTGAAGAGTTCCCTCGATTTCTCCAGGATCCCATCATCAGATCTGGATTCGGTGACAATGGGACCAACTAGAAGGTATACCCTT
>JALPQI010022092.1:0-16278 GCA_025490895.1 Thaumatotibia leucotreta
ATCTCGTAACCCGAATAGATATATGAGGCCTGCAAGCCTTTTCCGGCTGAAGCTTGTATAGCGCTTTTCTCATACTTGTAATGAATGATATAAAAACAGAAATGTTAGTAATCAGTTTCATGTATTCAAGTAATAAGTAAGTCTGTCATATACTTTAATGTTTAAAAACAAAAGAAAGGTGTTTGCAAGCTAAGGCCTTTTGTATGAAATTCCTTTAAATCATTGTTCGCTCGTAGAACCTAGAACTACGTACTTCCTTGATTGATTTGAGGTACGTCATGTAAACATTTATTTATTTATTTATTAAGGTTTGCCAACAGGTGCAATATAGCTAATACACTTGGATACAGGGATCATTTTCGGATATTCACCCAATTATAGGCAAGTTTGCATTTCATTGCAAGTTTGAGAAAAAACATTTTTATTTTCAGCAGAGCCCGAACCGACCCAGCAGCAGTCCTAGCCATCCGACCGCCGCCCGCGCCGGTCAGCGACCGACCACCGTCATCCGAAACACAGCTACCCCACCTTCACCGTCCCAAGGGACTACTGGCAATATGGTGAGATTTGTTCCCATTTACAGTAGAATACAGTATGAAGCTCCAAACGAAAGAGATCCGAGCGCGTCCGATTGTCCAGGGTGAACGATATGAAGTGTTACCACTTTCAATGGACTGCGATTTTTTAGTTGCAACTATTTATTATATAACTATTTATTAAAACAAGGGAAAAAATATTACAATTTGTGATTAAATTTGCTTTTAGTCAATGTACTACCCTTTGCTTTGACTATGGTCTTCAAATAGTAAAAAAATATTTGCTCACAACACGTTTGTGACCACTGGGTTGAGGTATGTGCCAGTGAAATACGATCACTTTCTTAATTACATTTATACTGGCATGTTTAATTGCTCTCACCTTTCTCTTCAAAATAGGCTAGATAAAAAGTCCGAAACTCAATGCACTGGAGAAATGACACGTGAAATTCAGGTTTCTGCCATTTTTAGTTCTTACGATCTTTATAAGCCGAAGCTCAGTTTCGTTCTTATGTTTGCGGTCTACAACCCAAATGTTTGCGTGCCTAAGACTGCAATGCGGTGTTCAAAATATATTTCCGATAGTAAGCCGCTATTACTTTGACACCAGACTTAATAAAATCTACTTGGTAACATTTCATATCGTTCACCATGTAGGTAACTGTGGTCTGAAATGATGACCTCAATGTTTACACATACCCAAGGAAACACTACCGGCAATATGGTGAGGTATGTTTCTATTTAAAGTAGGACATTCTTTCAATTCTTAGACAAGATGTGCAGACAAATGAGAGCCCAGTGATCTGAAAGGACTATATCACACTATCCGAAATCAGGTGAGGTTTATTCCCATTCAAATTAGGAATTAATCCCCAAATGAGATAGCCGTACGCACTAATGGAATTTGCGTGAGCGTGGTCCAGACTACGACTACTTCGTTTTCCACCCAGAAGAAATTTCTGCCATATGGTAAAACTAAAATAGTGCAACCATTTTAAATACAATACATTATTATATAATATGCTTGGTATTTATTTTATGCTCAAAGCGTATTATTCTATTAACCCTTAGGTGCATATGGTATCTATCACTTTTTTTTTCGAAACTTACTTAATAAACAATTTTAACTCTGTTGCTCAGTATGACAGTCTCAATTGATTACATATTCCGACATGTGACATTGCAGTGGTATTGTATTTCATACTCTATGCACCTAAGGTTTAAAACCTCAATATTTGTATAAATTCCCTTATAAGAAAACTGACAGCACATTCCAATGAAGGTCCGGAAAAAGAAGAAGCTATGTACAGAGGAGCCGACGACAAAAGAGCGAGAAAAGACGCCGCCGCCGCTGCGTTTCGACTGCCCAGTGTGCGATCAGCCTTTCAAGACTCTAGTGCTGTTACAACAGCACGTTGATCATTGCCTTATGTAGTGGGTTAGGGTGGGGTTTAGTAAGCGTTTCGACTGCCCAGTGTGCGATCAGCCTTTCAAGACGCTAGTGCTGTTACAACAGCACGTTGAACATTGCCTTATGTAGAGATGGGTTAGAAATGTTAGAATGGGGTTTAGTGAGCATTTCGACTGGTCTGTGTGCACGTCCCACAGACAACATAACCTAAAGACGTAGCTTTAGACAATTATTTCATTTAAACCGATGCTGCCAAAAATGCTGAGGTGCGGGCGGCGTAACATGAGCTAACTGTGTTGTGATTCGTCGTTTCAAGGTCAATGAGGTGTAAAACAAAAATGTCCGCGGGTCGCTAGTGATTTCCGAATGTCGATAAAAGTATCGATGGTTACAATGTCTATCGCTTTCACAATTCGATATTTGTCAGTGACTTACCGACAAAACCGTAAATCCATATCCGTACTAATGCATACCATAAATGCGAAAGTATGTCTGCCAGTTTACTGAGTCTACACGCTTAAATCGCTGAACCAATTTAGATGGAATAACCCGGGAAAGGACATACGATATTTCATTCATCATCATCATTATCATCATCATCCCCGCAGATGAAGATATATTATGATACTAGCTTCTACCCGCAACTTCAGGTGTGACAAATAAAATGCATTTTATATAAAACAAATATTTGTACTGTCTGTCTGCTGTGTCTTCATCTACACATTTAAACCGGTTCAGATGAAATTTGGAATGGAGATAGTTTAAGACCCGGGAAAGACTATCCTTTGTCTTTTTGTGTTTCGTTGTCAATTTTCCATGTACGCTTTCGATGTTGGTCCCATAGTGAAAGTTCATCGTAATGGTTGGTAGACTCGGTCGGTAGCGGGAAGGAACGTCGTACCTTTTTTTTTATTTTTTTTTTTGTTTTTTTAATACCACGTCGGTGGCAAACAAGCATACGGCCCGCCAATAAATAAAACAATTTTATAAAATATACTTTTATTTGTACAATCATTAACTCGTAGTTACAAAGTTACCAAAAAACTACCATTAAAATAAGTTGTATATAAAATTCGTCTATTATTAGTTTTTGTTAATTTGGAATATTCCGGTTTAAAGTGTCGAGAACATATCACACTGCTAGGAGCAGGAAACCAATCATGTGACCGTTTTGTAGCATTCATCCACATTTCTTTCATGTTTGGGCATTTAGAGAAGATACACAATATTATTTAACATAATAGTATTTTTGAAAATTATACTTCTACACTTTACACTAAACCAGAATTTATTTGAGGATAATTGAATATAATCGTAATATCTTATCGATAGTAAATAGACTGCAGGCATAGACATCACTAGTTCGGATACGGAGACTCCACCGCAGAGTCTGTTGCTTGGTACGATTGAGAATAAAGATTTTAATTTATCTTTAGTTACCTTATCGATAGTAAACAAACATACTCTACGGTCATGCCTAGTTCAGACGACCTACCTGGGTCGCGTTTTATAAAGTTACAATTTACAATTTCGCTGTTTGCCTCTCTTTCTAGCCAATATGTGCATGCGTTAGAGAGGCAAACAACGAAATTGTAAATTGTATCTTTATAAAACGCGACCCTGCTCGTTACGCTAGACAAGGAGGGAGTTATACTTCGTGCAAAGTATTAGAAAGAGACTTTGTAAAAAGACATCAACGAGTGCACTAGATTTTATGCTTAAACTATTTTTAATTTTAATTGAAATTTATAAAAAATTACTCACTTGTGAAACTAAATACCATCTTTTTGCACACTAGATGTTTTTGTATTCTTGCCACACAATTTCACGCAACAGAAATGCATTTTGCATGACGTAATTCACGTTAAAACTTTCGTAATTATCTCATGAACGCCGGCCGCAGACTGAAGTAAGCAATGGAGGCGTGACTCTAATATGGAGTGAATTCACCGTATGAGTGACAGAGGGGGTCGCCCGGCTATGCTACGTCTTGAGGTTATGTTGTCTGTGGCACGTCCAGATCTAGAGTTATCAAGTTTTCGTGATTTTTTTTGGAGAACGCACTGTTGCAATACGTTGAACACTGCGTCATGTGGGGATGGGATAGAATAGGGTTATGGGGCTAAAATATATCTGATATACATGACGGTATGAGGCTTGCTACAGATATCTGACGCTAACGTTTGACAATTTATCGTCGTCAAATTCAGAGTTCAATTTTAATAGTGTTATATTTTATGTATTCGGCTGGTTTCTAGATCAGATATATATATCTGTTAGTTGAAATCATCACTGTCCAATTCCCAAGACATGAGAAAAAAGTTCAGAGCTACAATTTATACTTACTTAATTATAAATACGAAAGTAACTCTGTCTGTTTTCTCTTCACGTTAAAACACATGTTTTCGATTGGAAAACATCGGAATAATTCCATTACGGTCTGATTTTACAATGGATTCCATCGGTTTTGTTATTATTGAAAAAAAAAAATCGGTTTTGCTATCGGTATTTTTGCAGCATTTTTGTCCTTCAGCGAAGTATAGCTCTTCTCGTTATGGCATTTTAAAAATAATGTTGGCATTTAGGAATATTGTACATGTTAATATTTATTTAATTTATTAGTAAAATAAATTTTATTTAAAAAGATTCTTTGTATTCATTATTATTTATTTACACATTCCAATTATATTTAATTATGGTAAGAAATATTGATATTATTGGTTTGAATTTAATGTATTAACGATCCCTAACCTCTATTATTTATCTAACTAATTTTTTCTTAGATATAAATGTAATAATTAATTCGAGTAATTAAAATGATGTAATGTATTGTGCTTATAGTTGCCGTTGTTCTCAAAGTTTTTTTAACAATGCTTTACTTACCTAAAGCTTTTGAAGTTCTATGTCAATGTCATAAAAGCGTAAGATGTGTTTTTGCCGGATGACGTTCGAATGACGTGACGACTGACACATTTATACTTAGTTCTTATGACATTGACATATATCGCTATATACGACCGACTAACGCCGATCAGCGGTTGACAGATAGTGCTGCCTTTTTTACGTCACATATTTTTTGTTTCCTTTTTCGTCCAGAATGCATGGTTAAAATCTCTCGCAATGCTCGCGAGCATTCTGTATACAGGTTGTTTTTTTAGAATTGGCATATAACCATATAAGTAAATATCTCAGACTCCCTAACTTTTTGATCAATTGTAAATGACGAGCTGGTAGCTGTTCTCAGTGTTCCTTTTAAAAACACTATATATGAACGGTAAATCTGCCCTGCTAAGAGAAATAGCGATATCTCAAAAGTGGAAATGGAATCGTCAGCTATAGAATTTAACCCTTAGGTGCATACAGTATCAAAAACGATACGACCGAAATGACACATGTCGAAATAAGTAATCAATTGCAACTGTCACACTGAGCAACAGAGTTCTAATTGGCATCGATTGTTTACATATGTTTGTCATTGCAGAAATAAAATGTGTGATACCATATGCACCTAAGGGTTAAGGTGCATGTTTGCATTAAATTTTATTTTTAGATATCGCTATTATGCTTAGCAGGGCAGAAATGTTTCATGAATGCTGCTTGTCTAATCCACAGTATAGGTAATTTCATCAGGGTTGAATTTACGCACACGTCATGGACACACAACTAAATTAGTTACATAATTGATAGCAAATATAATTGCAACTTCAAGACTGACCAAAACGCTTTATACAGTACAGATCAGTGGCCTATTTCACCATAATTACAAGTGTGACAATTGTAAAATATCACTGTTACTGACGTCACAGGCCCCCGTAGGCTACGGATACCGCTTACTATCGGATAGTCCATGAGCTTGTTTGCCACCAACATAAAATTATTACTAACAACGTTATTATATCGTTAATAAACTACTTTTAATTTTCCGAAATCCGTGACAGTTAATTGCCTCAAGGTTTAGTACAATTCAAGGTTTAGTTCATAAAATCTTGACATTAGGTTCGGCTTATGTCGGAATTTCGCTACAATTGTCGTGTTTTCTGTGACAATTCTAATTTGCTTCGCAAAAAAGTAGTTATTTACTGCTGATTTATTAAAGTTCCTGGACCACATTTTATGTTGGTGGCAAACAAACGCACGGCCCTTCCGATGGTAAGCGGTAACTATAGCCTTTAGACGCCCTAGATTGGAGGAACAGTAAATTTACAATTGTAGCACTTGTCAACGTGGTGAAATTGAGGCCTGATGGTGTTTTTTTATGCGCTAGTGCGAAACGTGGTTCTTTTTTGTCAGGTCTAAACTTCGGTGGGCCATCTGAAAACATCGTACAATACACGTGCGAAAAGGAAATTCGTCATTCGTTGGTGTCACTCGTTTCGAACTTAATTTTTTTCGTACTTGTATCGTAATTTACTATTTAAGGCGTTATAGTTCGGGAAATATGATTTGACCGATTGTTATCTTACTTACGACCTTTTATTTGACTGACTTAACCATCTTGATATTAAGTTATTCATTAGTACCTTTTTGCGGTTATTATTTATGTTAAATGTATGTGTGCATGTACAATTATTCACTTCGTCTCTAGTGAAATTACTTATACCACAATATTTGGCGTGTTATTTTATGTGTGTACATGGGTGAATCAACTTTTTCTTTTCCTTTATTGCCTTGGTTATGGTCTCCTGTTTACATAGTTTAAGTATAAAGGACGTATTTATGCAAAAAGGAACCAATCCACACTAATTTGTCATTGTGAAAATTTACTTTTTTGTTTTGAGTTTAGGTGTTAATTAGAACGAACAATTCTTGTGGGTTGGTTCCTTTTTGCATAAATACGTCCAATAGTATACATAATTTTGCTTAAAACCAGCATGACTCGGGATACCGTAATCATGGCAATTAATAACAGACTAGAGAAAATTTATTCACCCACACATGACATTGCAGAGAATGACCAACTAATGAAATATATTTTGACACAGGTGTACAAATGCCCGAAATGCCTGAGATTCTCCAGCGAGCAATATAAGGCGATGGAAGACCACTTCGATTTCTGCTTGGACGACTTTTAAATAGGTACCAATGTTATGATTATGATTATGAAAAGGCCTATTCATGGGTTACCTGCGACCATATATAACATGGACGTCTAACGCCAGCTCAAAACTGACCCCAAAAACAATTGTTCAATTGTGCCAAGGCGGGCAGGACATAGTGCTTTTCTTAACACCGCGCATATTTCGGCGCAACATCTTTGACAAATGTTTATAGAAAATAGCCAATCACAAACTATTTTAAAATGGCGGCTTAAGTTTTTATAGGTTGATATTAAAATTCATTACCGTGATGCATTGATGAGGGGGTGATACTTGTCAACTAAAATTCAGGACCGTTTTTGAAAGTTAATTTAGTATGGCGTGCGGCTTCCATGTTTTATTTGTTTGTAGTGGGTTATTCACTAATCATGTTGGTATAAAATATTGAAACATTTGTAAACTACCCTATCTGTACTGGTTGACTGACAAAAAACTAGTTGATCCTTACATATTTTAGAAACTGAAGTAGGTAGACAGTAAGATTTACTGTATTTTTTTAGATTGTTCCTCATCGGTGCTTTAATTTTCTTTTGGCTAAGTTTAAAATATATCCATAAAGACTACAAAATGATATGATTTTATTTTTATTTCACCAATAAAATTTGTATACGAAGGTTTAGGTATTGTAGCGGACAAAATGGGCGAGTAACTTATATACTTTTTTGAATTTGCGCTTCAATTATAACTATTGTTATGAAAATGCTCTGTCCATTTCTTCATGGTGATTGTCCTGAAAGTTACGCGTTAGTTATTTTTTAGTTATCTTCATTTTTGATCGGAACTGTTGAAAAACGAATTTGCAAATAATATTCGAATTTTCTCTAATTGCAAGCGAAATGCTTATTTGTCACCTGGGAACAAATAAAATAGTACATTACTACCGAGGCCGCGAAGTGACTGGCAACCCGTCACTTCATGGCCGAGGTATGTATAATGCTTTTCTCAAACATGCAATGAAATGAAACAAAAAAAAATATCTTCATTCTAAGAAAATTATAAGTCAACTACATAACTAAGTCTATGAAACACAACAAAAGTCAAATACTTTTTTTTTTATATTTTTAGTCCTTGTGGACAGGCGAAAGCACTAAGCTATACTGCCTTAAAAATCAAATACGACACCGACGCCTCATTTTTTTTTTAATTTGACATGTTTGAAAGGTGCACATTTTTACTTTTAAAAAAGCGGTATTAGACAATGCGGTCTGTTGGGTCCAATTAATCGCATGCGATGATCGAGGCCGACGGATCGCAACGTATAATACTGCTTTTTAAACATTATTTTGAGTAGTTACCTATTGTACATATTTTAAATTATATAATTTAAATACCTAATTTATAACTGCAACAATTAGCCAATAATTTTTTTTAATACTAATATTACTTACAGATAATTATTGGCTAAAAGCCAAGATGCCAGGTCACAACCCTATGTCAAATGAAAATTAAAAAAGAGGCACTTGCCGGCCTAGGCCGGCAACGGGGTACTTCCCGGTCGCTTTTTAGGCACGTAACTACAACATTTCATTGCATGTTTGAGAAAATATATTTTAAAGACTAACGCCCTAATTCATAAACGTCTCCTAACTTAGGAATCGGCTAAGTATTGTTTGTCCTTTTCAGTCTTATCAATATGTCTGTATGAGCGAAAGTAACAAACAATGCGAATGCAACAAAGTGGCTTGCTAAGTTAGGAAATCTTTATGAATTAGGCGATAACTCCTTAAGATTTTATTCAAATTTCAAAAAACGTATAAGTTTTTCTCGCGTGATAACTAAGACTTGGTGATCTGATTGGTTGATAAATAGTGGCTGTGATTGGTTGAATTTCTGTCTGGTGGGATATCAAATGAAAATAAAATCATAAATAATAAATTCTTGAAAAAAAATACTTGAATAAAATACCTAAACATACTTTCATTATTGTTAATGTTTTAGCGATTTTCACCGCCTTCACTATTCATTTGACATTTGATTTATCTACAACTTGTCAATGGTATAATTAAAATTGTGATAAAAATGTTATATTATAAAGTAGAATAGGCTTATTTTTCTTTCATTTAGTTGTCAAAATGTGTCGATGCCCATGGATAGATAACTTCTCACGGTTCTTAAAATAGAACTTATGTAATCTTTAATAAAGTCCATTTTAAACACCGTGATAAGGTATCTTTCCGTGTGCACAGACACAAATGTTTACCATAGGTTTACGTGAAATCATAAAATATAAATAAAAATTTGTGTTAGTTCATGTATACGCAAACTAGAACTTATGTAATCTTTAATAAAATCCATTTTAAACACCGTGATAAGGTACCTTTCCGTGTGCACTGACACAAATGTTTACCATAGGTTTACGTGAAATCATAAAATATAAATAAAAAATTGTGTTAGTTCATGTATACGCAAACATAGAAATTATTTTTATAATACTATTTTTACATGATTACTTATATCCTAGTAATTTTGTCTATTTACGTCCTAAATGCTTAATCATATTGTATTTGTAGAGTTGATTAAAATCAGATTAGATACTTTGCCAAAAAAATCAATTTAGTTTTTTCTTTATTTTCGTCTAAAAACGACATTCTTATTTTTATTCTAATACATGTTTATGTACTATTTCTTACCGCGTTACAGTGACAATCAATTCAAATTTTGGTAGAAATGTCATATTACAGTGCGATCGATAATCCAGCACTTGAATGGTCAGCTACACCCAGTAATCCGGTATTAAATTGGTGTACGTGACCATTTCCTGTCTAAATATGTATGCTAGTAACTGACCACTCTCCAGTAACTGGCCACCTTATATAAAAACGAACTCTTAACGAATTCTAATTACAAGTACATAGAGTTCATTTTTATATAAGGTGGCCAGTTACTGGGGGGTGGTCAGTTATTATTTATTTATTACTATTTTGGGTCTATTACAAAATAAAAATACGTCATATTTTTTGTGTTACGAAGTAAAATTTTGTTTAGCAACTTTTCGCAGTGGAGAAAGGCGTCTAATTAAATTTTTCCATGATAGGTCAACAATACGCAGCTATATTTTTTAAATTTGCCGCCATTTTATACTGCCAAAGGTTTTTGGACAGATACCATTATAAATAGTTTGTCTGACTAGCTTTCGTGACACAATTGACCCCATCGTGATTTTTGTTTTGTTAAGGCCTATATAAAAGAAATCATTCGGCCCTTTTGTTAATTGCTTTATTATATATTTTTTTGCATTTTAATTTCGATTACCTACCGACGTAATCAGAAAAATTTTAAATCTCGTCATTTACTCTTATATTTAGCATCCAGTCCGAATTTTCCACTAAGTCGGTACTCCTGTCGTATTTGTGTCGGGTTATCGAAATTGCACTGTATTGCCGATACGACATGGTACGAAATGGTTCATTACTCTATATTTTACTTTACCTTATTATATTATACATGTATGCACCTATTGGTTATTTAGAAGTATTCATAAGACGATTATTCATAATATCATCACTATATCAGTGCCATTGTTACGTTTAAATAGGTATATTAGAGCAGGATGCTTCGCCAAGTTGCCAATCGCTAACGCTTAGTAGCATATCGTAGTTTTCCCTCTTTGTCACTCTTTCTTATTAGTGCGACAAAGACAGTTAGCTGCCTTTCGTTTACGATTGATGATTAAGCGTTAGCGATTGGCAACTTGGCTACAGCTAACTGTCTTTGTCGCACTAACATGAAAGAGTGACAAAGAGGGAAAACTACGATACGCTACTAAGCGTTAGCGATTGGCAACTTGCCTAACCACTGACATGCTTCATGTAGCTTTTGTTACATGTCATCGCTCTTATTTTACATAGAGATAGAGTCTATCGCAAAAATCAAAGCAAGTGAGTGGCTAAACATAAGCACCCTGATCATTTCTGACCTTTATCGCAACATGCATAAAGTGCATAATTGGCCAATGAACTGTGTTGGCGATGGTACCGTCAATGTAAAGGCTAAGCCACATCGGATGTGTGTGCAGAACGTGCGCGTGTTAGTGGCGTGCGTGTTGTAGCGTATGTAAATGTCATATTAGATGGCACACGGGTTGCGTAGCGTTCACGTGCAAGCGGTGTGCCGTCTACTATGACATTTCTGTCTCTACAACGCGCACGAGGTAACAGCACTTTGCCGGTCGTTGCGCTAAACTAAATTGCCGCCTGCCGGCTCCGTTGAGCAGAAAAATAATATACACACCTCGGCCGTTAAATGGGAAAGCCTCGGATCACATGTTTGTCGGCCTCGGCTTCGCCTCGGCCTACAATTACACGTCACCTGGAACATTTCCCACTTAAACGGCCTTCGCATATAATCAACTATTTCATTATTTATTGATGAAAACAATGCCATTCCTATTCAGAGCCATAACGGCTAGAAGATCTTTAATTTCTCAAAAGTTAATTTACTCTGGTTGATGTAAAATAGTTGTGATAGATACTGTAATGTTGTGATAAAGACATTTCATAATTTTAGGTCTCATATCATCCGCCAATCGTATTAATTTTAGATTACATTATTACCTTAATATTTTAAGTTATCTTTGTAGTTATAGTGATGTATGAACAATTTATTGACTTATTAGCGCTTAAGTTTTAATGTGAATTTTTCTTTTAATATTGTACAATATTGTGTAATTACACATACATAATCATATCTTCAGCATTGTGAATAATGTAATACAACAAAAGAAACCTCAACTTAGTAGAAAAGCTATACCGCTTAATAATTTGAAATATGGAATTTAAAGAATGAAATTTGTAAACAAATTAAAACGTTTGATTTAAGACTTCCGCTAGGTAGTTGACGCGGACTACCCGGTACGGACACTCGTCTAAAGACGCGTTTACACTTAGTGTTCCGAGCGAGCATTAACTCGTTCGTGGGCTGACGAACGAACATTTTGTTATGTTAATTCCAGTTTTCATCTGTCCCAGAACGAACGAATGCTCGCACAGAACAGTAAGTGAAAACGTGGCTTTATATGACATTGTATGAACGGCGTTAACTAGCGCGTTGGTGTGATACAGATTTTAACGGAGCGAGTGTACATACGCGGCTTACGACCGCGCCATCTAGCGGAGGCCCTTATGTTTGTGAAATTAAAATTAGACATTTACCCCCATATTCATAAACGTCTGCTAACTTAACAAGCCGCTAATAATCGTTTGTCCCTTTTGTTCTTATGGACACATTGTTTAGACCGAAAGGGACAAACAATTATTAGCGGCTTGTTAAGTTAGCAGACGTTTATGAATAAGGGGGTTAGAAAATTGTTGTTAAAATCACATTTGTTGTGGTCTTTCATTGACTGTTATACTGAAAAATACTTATCCTTTTAGAATATTTTATAAATTGAAATCAATAATGATGAGAACGGCTATTACTTTACTGTGATTCGCACAATGTGAGATGTGTCAAAATAGGCTAAGTTTATTGTTTATAATAAATTACTATTATGTGTATGTTGTTGTTATTATTGGCTAGAAAAGCATATGGGCCAATTATATTTTCGACCGACTATGTAACGATACCGACCGGTAACGATAGAGACAATTTAATCAAGTTTGTTTAAGAATCTGTATTTAAGAAAGTGTTTATAAATTGTACATGCACGTTCGCTCTGACATGTTTTGGTTCCAAATGTTTGTTATTTGGGTCAATCACTTTTTTATGTCACTCGTTGCCATGGTTACGTTCTCCTGGGTCACCCTTAAAATCACAGTTTAGTAGCATTCAGATTGACAAAAATTTGAATTTTTTGACAGTTATGTGGCCTTTCTAAGGTGGGTCATCCACTCATCATGATAGTAGAGTGTGCATGATACTTTCTTTAACAAACTATCCCACTGTTGTCCCCTGGGTGATGTGACAGAATAACAACAAAAAAAAAGTGATTGATTTTTTATGTGTATACTTTAATCGTTACGGTGTAAAAGTTGATTGGCCCATATTTATCATTCTTTAGGATGGCTGATGACTGATGAGTGATGACACACATCAGTCCGCGAGTTCTGAGCGATATCAGCTAAAATGCCTATCTATTCTGCGGTCTTGTCCATTTTGACCTTAGATGATGATGATGGTAGGGGAAACTTGCCTAATTCGTACCCCTTAAGAGAAAGTGCTAAATATCAGGATACATAAATAAAAATTGAATATGTTTATGATATCAAAAGAATCTTTATTTATTTACTAATAGACTAAAATAACAAATTAATTTTGAACTTCAATATATTCTGAGATAAACACAATTAAAAAAAAAGTGGAAAAAGTACGATTTAAGACTATGTATTCCAAAATCGTACCTCTATATCCCTATTTCGTACCGGCGTAACTTAGTATGAAAATTAAGATTATGTATTTATTTATAGTCTCATTATTATAGCCAATGATATTCAGGGATATTAGTAATATTTATTTAGCCACTAATCTTATTATATTGTTGACTTTCTTGCTTGCTTAGTTCAGATTTAAAACTAACGTTTTAACGATTTTTTTTCAATCCATAATTGTTTGTCGGACTGCATAATTTCATGGCATTGTCAAAAATAACATTACGATAATATTTCTCGACTCCAGCACAATGTCAGTGGATCCAGACTTCATTGCGTAGGTACACAAATTATTGTTTCTTATTTTGTTTCCTCCCTACAACATGAGCCTGACTAAATTTCTTATTTTTTTAAATTTCCTTTGTTAATATACACAGATAGTTATTTTATAACTTTACATGACTAAGTATTGTATTATCCATTGGTTATGTTTATCTTATACAGTCAAATAAACGATTATTCCTAAAACGTACCGGTACGAAATAGAACAAAGTGATGAGTACGATTTAGGCATAAGATAACTAAGATTTAAAAGTTGCCGTAGAAAAAAAAAATGTTGTTAAACTGACGATAATATTTCTGGTAATGAATAGCGTAAATAAGTAAAGAATTAAGCAAAATACTTATAATTTACATAGCTCATTGCGATCAAAATTGAAATCCTTAAGAATCGACCTTAACTATTACTCGAAAACAGCGAAATTAATAACTTATTGAATAATTTTCGATGGAGTGCCACTGTGGGGTTGTTTCTCGAATGATGTTACACACCGACCAAGTTGTTCAGTTTTATAAAACTTGCGCCGCTTCAGCAGTTTCAATTCACAAGATATTGATGGGGTACGATTTAGGCAGGAGTACGATTAAGGCAAGTTTACCCTATAGGGTAGTTCTGTGCGATTATTCTGTCGCACCAATCAAGTCATTACCATTCCCAAATTATTGACGAACTGCGTATAAATATTGGAGTCATTTTCGGTTATCTTGTAACAGACGCATGTTTGTCTGGTATTCAGGCATAATAGTCTCATTTTCTTTTTTAAAACGGAAAATAAAGTGGTGATGGTAATGAACAATAAAAACGCGTAAAAAATCGCATAGAAACACCCCTATAGCGTACTCATCGGAGACATAGGACCCTTAAAGGTATTTCCATTGATGATTGAAGATATTGCTTTACGACTGCATATAATATTTTCTGCATCTGCTCGTTTTTACGTTAACCGTACGTGATCACGATCGAATTATACGTAAAGGTGCGTTCAAACCAAAAGAGCATTCGCTATTCAAACCCCCCACTCTACGAAATTCGATCGTTACACAAAACGTGATTGGTTGATTTCGTAGAACGGGCGATAGAACAGCGAATGCTCTTTTGGTTTGAACGCACCTTAAGGCATTGTGCAGAAAGCGTAGCTAAGTTGCCAATCGCTAACGTTCAGTAGCGTGTAGTTCTCTCTCTGTTATTCTTTCCTATTAGTACGACAAAGACAGTTTTTCTGTCGTCCACGATTCACGATTGAGCTTTAGTTATTGGCATCTTGGCTACGCCCTCTGCACAATGCCTTACGTATATTACTTATACGTGATCACGATCAATGATCGGATCGATCGATGCAAAATTTTAAAAATCACGTAACACTTACAAATATGTAAGTGCTCGACTGTCGACTTGCCAACTTCTGTTAAAATTTTGCACCTGCAGTTGACCATACTTTTGCAGAAAATGACCAACTTTGTTTTTTGGTCGATTTGACTTGAGCTTTAACATATTGAGTTTGACTGCTTTCTGCATTGACAAAAAATCGAAGTGGGTATTTTCTGCATTAATATGGTCAGTTTATGTTTTGCATTGGGAAAGGAGTAATAAAATTCATACATGATTTTCGAAATGAAATATATTTCACAGAACCCGTAGCGTTTCTTGGCTGTTTTTATAAAATTTATACAAATAGAGTATACTTTACATTAATACCACAGGTCCTCTACATATCTCTAACCAATACTTTAGTCTAGTTTCGTTTGTTGGCACCTTCTATAACGCAATGGCATTCAATGCGTAAACTAAATAATGTATTTGTTGTACCTATCATCAATAAATACATTATTTTATTTATTTAGCTAATACAATGAAAGTGAGATTCGGACAGAAAAGCGAAAAGATTAGTTAAATAAGTATAAACCGCTGTGTATGTATATAAGTAGATGGCAGATAGACTCATTATGTGTTACTTGAATCTGATATCAGATTTATTGAATGCTATTTAATTTTACCATAATCAGCACCTGAAATTACATGTATACCTTTTTAACTAACAATATTTCTTTAATAATACCGATTATAAATACAAAACATTTGACTGGCACCTATAGCTGCATATCCGTTGCGCAAATAAATAAATCATAACAATAAATAGTTCGGAAGTATATAAAAATAAATCTTTATAAATACTTAAAACTAAATTAAATGACTAAATAAATTCAACCTTGCATTCTCTACTACTAAACGGTTAAGCGAATATTTTAATTACAGCGTTTATTATTTCGGCACAATAGAAATAAACAGGCAATAAAAGGTTAGAATTTTTAAATTATTTTGTGATGTTAGGTATAAATGCCTGTTTATTATTATTTATATAAACCTGTACATTAATGTACCATTTTTTACAACGATATGATGTGTTATATTGACACGTTTTCCTTATAGTTTACTTTGTTCAAAATGCTTATAAAGTCTAAATTAGAAACGAAAGTTAGTATCGGAAGTAATGTTGGAGCGTTAATAATTAAATAAATACCTATCAAATCTTAAGCCACTTGTGTGATTCTTATCCATATAACGTACATATTTTAGGTCTATTAGTCAATGA
>JALPQI010022093.1:0-12766 GCA_025490895.1 Thaumatotibia leucotreta
GAGGATCCTCATCATGGAGTACCCGCGTCCAAAGCTCGCCCATGAGGACCATGAGGAGAGAATCCTCCAAATGGATCGAAACATGTCGAGCAATGGAATCAACTTAAATTACGTGAGTAACCCGTTTGATAAATATTTAAATATTGTTTAAATATATTTCAGTTCCGATTCTCTCCATTTTTTTATTTTTTTCACTGAGCCTTATGTGTTTACCACGAGTTTGTAAGTAACGTTTACTTTACCGATACTGGCTTACTCATAGCAAGTACTTTCATTTCAGGGCCCACACTGATGAGACTGTTTGTTTTCGGAGAACCATAAAAATACTACATGATTTATTATAAATATATATAATGATGAACAATATCGTCTAACATCATTGTTCTTTGATCTTAGGCGCCATACTTTTCTTGAAAATTATAAATACAAAACTACAATAGCTAATATTTCATACACATAAATCTGCCGGAGCCTCGCCTACATTTTATATATTTCCCGCTAAGATTTATAAGCCATTTTATTATCTTAGCGTTTATTAGCTAAGATATTTATCAGAGATACTTAGAGATATTGCTTAGATCGAGGCGTGAAAAAAAGTGAGTGTAAATCATAGGGGAAATTGGAGCCGGTTCGGATTCAGGGCAAATAATTTTTGCTGATTATGTTTCAGCTGTGTGAATGGGTTATTATTTATTTAATCTTTATAACACAAAATAAAATCTTATCACATAAAAGGCGGATATATACCACAGAGCATTTTCTACCAGTCAACCTCAGGGCAAAACAGAAGGTAATGTAGGCGGTGCAACTTGAAAACTTAATTAAAAGACATACTAAGATAGGACACATACATAAATATACCTCATCATCATAAAAGTGCAGGAAAAAGCCCAGGAAAGAGAAGCGTGGAAATTGCTTCATCATCACCACTTTACGTGGTGGAATCGATTTTTTTTTCTATATTTAACTCTACTACTTTGTTGTCGTGATCAATATGCACTTGTGCCAAATTGCAAATTTCTAGAACTAACGGCCACTGAGCTATGCTGCGGACAAACAAACTGACAGACGGATAATGCGAAATTATAAAATTCCTAATTTACTACGGAACCCTAAAACATGACAAGAATTATCTGAACGGCATGTTATCGTTGATGCATATAATAATATGGAACTATAATGTTTATTATTATTCAGTCAAAAAAATGCCTAGGTAGGTATTATAATATATCTTACCAGTTCTCACATAAACCATATGAAAATGGGAAACATGTAACTTTATTTGGAACCCGTTCAACGATTTCGTTCTCCAAAACATTAAAAAAATTAAGCCGAAAAATCATTCAGCCAGTCAGCCTAAGCCATTTTTCCCTGTCCACTCATTAATAAAAAAAAAGAAAATGTCTATTTCCACTAGTGTTAGAGTAACAGGTGTGAGCTGACGATAGATCACCTCGCAAGATAGAGCACTGCCGTTTGACGGCATTCCATTTTTTAAATGAAAAACCCGATATACAGGGTGGCCCATTCAAATCGGTCAGTATGGGAAAGTCTGAAACTATAAGACATACGAAGATTTGTTCTTAGGAACCATGTCACCGATTTTGATAAAAAGAAAAACTGCGTTGCTAAATATGACAAAATAAAACTTTTTTTTTAATATTTACACAATAAACACCTAGTAATATAAATTTAAGTACGTGAAAATAATGAATTCCATTAATTTTAGACATCATGTTTGTTAGAGACATTTACTGCTTAAAACTTGGACAAACTATATCTGAATAGAAACAGTGTAAGTTATTTTTTTCAAAACAACCGGGTTTGATTCCCTGGCTGGGTACAGTGTTTTTTTCAAATGCATTTCAATTAATGGAATTCATTATTTTCACGTACTTAAATGTATATTACTAGGTGTTTATTGTGTAAATCTTAAAAAAAAAGTTTTATTTTGTCATATTTTGCAACGCAGTTTTTCTTTTTATCAAAATCGGTGACACGGTTCCTAAGAACAAATTTTCTTATGTCTTATAGTTTCGGACCTTTCCATACTGACCGATTTGAATGGGCCACCCTGTATACTCTGGTGTTTAAAAAAAGGTAAACAATCTTGCAGTATGTTTTTATTGAAAATGCATATAAAAATCCAAACTAGGTACTTAACGAATCAAAAACAATATAAATCACTGTATTTCCTCGATATGTTATGTATATTTGCTGGAACTTGAATATATTTTTTATTTAATATATTTTTGCTGCCCAGGATCTCGCAAAGTGAAGGAAATTTAGCAGGAAAACAGACCGTAGCCTAGTTGGTAGTGACCCTGCCTGCGAAGCTAAAGGGTCCGGGTTCAAATCCCGGCGAGGGCATTATTTATGTATTTATTTATCACAAATGTTTGTTCCTTGGTCATGGCTGTCTATGTATTTAAGTATCTATTTGGATCTATTTATCATATATATCGTCACCTGGAGTACCCACACCACAAGCCTTAATTGAGCTTACCGTGGGACTAGGTCGATTTGTGTAAGATATCCCAAGATATTTATTTATTTTATTGTATTTTCCCAAATCACGAGCATAATTTAAAACCTAGCAGCTTTGTGTACATGAAATACGGCACGTTCCGACCTTGTGCGAAAATAAAATAAAATAAAACTATGCGTATAGACGCAAATATAGACGCAAAAATAGGAGGTAAATGCCCATAATCGCTACGCTGGGCAAGCGAATTGGCGATCGCAGTAATGTGTCCACTATGATGACGCTGCTGCCCATCATCAATCTTTTATCAAATAATGGTCAGTGACACTTTAATCCCTTAGTCGACTCTTACGACACCCGCAGAAGGAGTTCGGGTGGTGACAAATGTATTCTTACTGCCGTCACCACAATGCAGTATCTAACCAGTGTGTATACAGTCTGTGTCTGGCGCTTGGTATATCCGTCACTGCCACGACGAGGTTTTATAGTGTAAACATTCTAAATGGCGGAGTGGCTGATCGCTGAATGAGTTTGGTGATTAGGACACGATGGTGTGGTTTAGGTTATTTATTTAAATTTAGGAAATTGAGCTACTGTATTTGTGGATATCGTTCATTTAAATAAATAAATAAATATATGAGGACATCGTACACAAATCGACCTAGTACCACAGTAAGCTTTACTACCCCCACTACCCCCGCTCTTCCCGCAGGTGTCGGAAGAGCCGACTAAAGGTGCATTTAGACCAAACGAGCATTTGCTCATTCTATTCCCCACTACGAAATCAACAAATAACGAACGAATTTCGTGGAGTGGGGGATAGAATAAGTAGTAAAATATAAATAATAATGCCTGCAATGAACCTCACGCTAAATGGTTGTCCCTAAAAGTGAAAATGCTCAACATTTAATCCCGTATCTTTCTTTCATTGGGTATTTCCACTTCATACCCAACCACATGAAATCTTTCTTACACAATCGACCTACCTTTCTTCGAAATTTCACCTACCACATCGCCTCTTCTTAGAAACAAATACCCTATCAATAGTAAGTCTACGTGTCCTATTCCTAACTGATTGGATACAAGTAGTTCAGGTTAACCAGCATTTGTAGAACTATCAGTTGAATGAATACTAAGGTAAGGTTTTCGTCAAATGTTAAACCCAATGTACAAGAGAGAAGAGTGATACAACAAGAGTGTTGGACGGCGTCTTTTTTTCTTTTAGGTTACAACATATGTTTTGACCCATTTACACAATTGTACAAAATTTTCAAATTTCCAATTGCTTAAATACTAAATTAATTCATTAATGCAAAAAAATCTTTCAACTCCATTTCATCAAAAACGCAAATACACAAAAAAATTAATAAAGCTAATTGTTAGAACATCTCAGATATCGCTACAAGTTCATGACCAAATTATGTAATTTATGTGACTAGGTTAATTTTGAGGTCTAGGGAAAATGATTCTCAATTTATTGTTATCACGCGTTAGTGCAAGTTTATATCTTTAGCACCTATGTAAGACGATTTGCACAATCTGTTATTGTTAACCAACTAACCCAGGGTTAGCATATAAATAATACTGGAGTCAAATTAACCTGTCCTCTGCTAGCGATTGCAACAACGCTAGGTGTAACTAATAAATCACTACAGACACTTGCTAATGACTTCAGGACCGAAAAAACAAACGACTGGAAACGTATCGACTGACGTACTGTTATGCAATTTTACTGTGACGTTGATGAATTTGCCGCGCGAGAAATTAGGTGAAATAAATGGTTTTGAAATGGCTGTCATCGGGTGACAGAGTTGTCAATGTAGTATGTGTGTGATGGTTCATGAGATTTTGAATGTCGGTTAAATAATGTTATCTAAAAATTTTGTGGATTAAATATTTTGATTACTAAATATTTTGATTTGTGTATTTGAGTAATAACACTATTACCTACACCCTTATTCATAAACGTTTGTTAACTTAACAAGCCGCTAATAACTGTTTGTCCCTTTTGCTCTTATGAACATAGTGTTAAGACCGAAAGGGACAAACAATTATTACCGGCTTGTTAAGTTAACAAACGTTAAGGGGTAAGATAAAAGTAAATATGTTTATAGAGTTTACAAAGTTCTTTCCTCTAAAGTTAAACATAATATAAATGTAGTTTAATGACATGGGATTGGTAATCTAACTAATTAACTAACTCTGAATTTTACACGGGTACGTTCAATATTAATTAATAAAACCTTTAAATGAAACTATGTTTTATAAAACTACATTTAAATCCGTTTCGTAGATTTACATATATACAAAGGTAAGCAAACTAAAGAAGGGGTGTAGATTTAAATATATAGAGAGCATACTATTTAAAGGAGGGAGAGCGGAAAGTGATCTTGTTTAATACGTATGTAGTGGTTATACACGTAAAATATTCGTAACATAACACGCACCTACTAAAATAATGTTTTTTAACCAGCAAACTAAACGAGTGTTTGAAAATAGAACAGACATTACATTAGTCCAGGAAATATCTTCGAAGACAAGGACGAATATTTCACGAAACTTACAAGACAACATAATACGCAAATTAATCTGCGAAAACAATTACCAGCAATGCAGACCACGTTTCTTTGTTTTTTCTGTGCATTAGTATTAATAAAAACCACGTCCAGGTGTGTTGAACATTTGGCTGTAAATATTTCCACACTTAGATATTGAAATATACGGTTTTAAAAATTACTACCATCTGAAACCAACTCTTATTTTCAGCTACGTAAAAATCACATTCTTAAATTTTAAGCTCCGGGTACAAATATTCACAATAAATGAATATTGAGACTTAAATGTGAATAAATAGAGTGTATTTTGGATTTAAAGGATGGTAAAGGTGATGGAAGGGTAGGCACCACGTGTGAAACGCTTGCGAAATTAGAAAAAAATAGTACACCAAACGAAGGAAACTCAGAGGAAAAAACTCGTGTATAAGCGAATTTTGGCATAGTTGTAGGGAATGGTGTTTTAAACCACATACTAAAAGTACTGGTGGTTAGGGGTGGAGCTAACGGGGGGAGAGGGGTGTAAAGGTCCTTATTTTTAATGTTTCGTAAATAACTCTTAAACCGTGGCTTATAGCAAAAAACGTTCTAGTACATAAGTAATCTACATAAAATTCTCTACAAAAAAGATATACGCATGTTTCCTCTGGGATCAATGTGTCATGAGATAAGAAAGCAAGAAGATGGACACTAAAGAAATAAACACATTTGTTTAAGTAGGTATGGCACATACAGAATGCTCGCGAACATTCCAAAAGATTTTAATGCTCGATTCCTGATCATATTTAGAGTCTTTAATGTGATACTAAATTTCCTGGATTCGGCTTGGTTTCAGAGATAATCAACCTTTTTTTCGAAATAAGTTTTTCGACGTAACTCGTCATAAAACTTCTTTTTGATTACAATGCTACCACAATGTGTTTTAATATTACCACACTTTTTGCCTGGCAATTAAAAAATGGGAATAAACTTGACGCAATAACCTGTCCCTAAAAAAAATATTAAAATAAATAATTTTAACAAATTGTTGCTATGATAAAAAGTACTGGAAATGTTAAAAGTATGCAAAAAGTCTAAGAAAAAAGAGAAAAAAGAGAAAAAAAAAAAATTTTTTTTGGTGGTATTTGACATTAGGTCTCATAATAATTTTTGTTTGTTTTGATGTCTAGAATGCATAGTTAAAATCTTTTGACGATGATTATGAGAATATTTTAGGTTTAGAAGATAATTAGGAATTTTATTTTTACAAATAAGTATACAGGGCGCGCCCGGGCGCGAGCATTCCAAAAGATTTTAAGTATGCATTCTAGATATCAAAATAAACAAAAATGATTATGAGACCTAATGTCAAACACCACCAAAAAAAATTTTTTTTTTCTCTTTTTTTTAAGACTTTTTGCATACTTTTTAACATTTCCAGTACTTTTTATCACGACAACAATTTGTTAAAATTATTTATTCAAATAATTTTTTTAGGGACAGGTTATTTCTTCAATTTTATTCCCATTTTATGATTGCCAGGCAAAAGGTGTGGTAATATTAAAACACGTTGTGGTAGAATTGTAATTAAAAAGAAGTTTTATGACGAGTTACGTCGAAAAACTTATTTCGAAAAAAAGGTTGATTATCTCTGAAACCAAGCCGAATCCAGGAAATTTTGTATCACATTAAAGACTCTAAATATGGTCAGGAATCGAGCATTTAAATCTTTTGGAATGTTCGCGAGCATTGTGTATGTGCCATACCTACTTAAACAAATGTGTTTATTTCTTTAGTGTCCATCTTCTTGCTTTCTTATCTCATGACACATTGATCCCAGAGGAAACATGCGTGTATCTTTTTTGTAGAGAATTTTATGTAGATTACTTATGTAGTAGAACGTATTTTGCTACAAGCCACGGTTTACGAGTTATTTACGAAAAATTAAAAATAAGGACCTTTACACCCCCCTCCCCCCGTTAGCTCCACCCCTATCCACCAGTACTTTTAGTACGTGGTTTAAAACACCATTCCCTACAACTATGCCAAAATTCGCTTATACACGAGTTATTTCTCCCGATAGGCAACTTTTGGTCTTCCTTAGGTGGGCTAAAAAGACGGTTTGACCGGACGTGATTATATTTAGACTTGATTCTGACTGAATTCATTATTTGATGTGTGCTTCTGGTCTGCACGTATTTATTAGTTATAATAACAAAAGAACAAAAACGATGATTGTTCTTTCAATTAAAGTGATAAACTAAATATTGTACAAATACTAATAATTGCATTCGTCAATGAAGTTTTAGGGAAATTGTAAAAAAATGATAATTCCACTGTGTCGTGCCTGGGGCATACGAAAATTAATTGTATCAGTATTTTTTTCCTATGACTCCACTGCTCTGTTATTCCAAAAGGTATAATAAGTACCTATATTATTTGGTACAAAAACATAAGAATAACATAAGCTTTATAGAAGTTTCAAATTCGACGAGATGAATATTGTCGAATTCAGTTTTTATCTCTTATTTCGAATGAAGGGTCACCAACGCACATGTTACACCTCTCCTCTGAACGATATTATGATACCGTCCTTATCTATCTATAAGCGACCGTATTCTTCCATAAAAACCATTGCAACAAAAAATCTCAGCTAACCGTACTAAATAACAACCACCTTTTGATCTGGAGTCAATTCTTCATGTCTGAGAGTCCCACCAGTTTCAGTTCAGCACACCTTTTAATTATTATTTATTTGTTCTGTATGATACAGGATTACAACTTAAAACTTGACTGTGGAATCCGTGAGTCTCTACAGTACATTGAAAACAGTGAAGTAGAGAAGTAGAAGTGTCGAATTTACATAGAAATTTAGGCAAAGTGAAAGAATATAAGATCACCATCGTGTGGATGGATCTTTCCTAGCACTAGCCATATCAATGACACTACGAATATAGTCACACTTCTCCGTCTCAGTCATCAACCTTACTTAAGGAACTTGACTACCTTTTTCATTAACACATCCTTTAAGAACATCTGAAACTAAACTATATCCATACGACTTACGGTTCAGTTTTAAAAAAGTAAGTAGATAAGTAGTTACACACTCTTGAGTTTTGTTTTCATTGCGCAGGAGTGACTGACGTGTGAACTGGGGAGGAAACGGTTCTCAGCGATTAAACTATCAATTAAAGAAAGTAGCGGGACATTTGGTCTTGATATTATTCTATTTTTAGGTTATAGTTTGAACTTGAGCTTTGATTTCGTTGAGGGGATCGTCCCTAATGTACATAATTGGGCTTTTTGATTCTTGTCATTGATATATTTGATATTAAATTACTAAAAAACTCCTATAAGAAAAGTCCTAGAATTATATAGTAGGAATCCTGTTTCTTTTAATTCGAAGCAAACAAGGAATTGTCATCTGTTCAAGCCTCCTTAATAATTTTGGTCAAAAAAAACCGTGGGACAAAGATATGCTCAGATTTTTTCTCTAATAAGGATTTGTAAATCGCAAACGCGGCGGTTGGGCGGTAGCCTCTTAAAATCAGACGAAAAGTATGCTTGTTTGCAACCAACATGGTCCAAAAAGCAAAAACACTACGCAAAAAACCGTCAGCTTCATTGTTAATCCAAATATAGCCTCAAACAAAACACCGTCCGATTCCACAATTCACCGTAGCGAAAACATCCGAGCATCTGAACCACGTTCGACCACCCTAAACGTATGCAAATTTTATTTTTAAAAAATTCAAGTGGCCGGCCACATGTCGCCGTCCTCTTTTATTGCTTTTATTGGGTTGTCCACTTTTGCCCACCTTCCTTCCTTCTGCCGTATTTTTGCTGACAGTTATGAGCGTTCTTTACTGGATTTTGCGGCCTTTTTGCCTTGGCGTGGTTTAAATTAGACGTTCTTTGTGAAATTTTGTAGGAAATGGAGAATTAAACGCAGTTGGGGACACTGGGGAACGATATTGAGGTGGTCAAGTTTGAGTTTTTATGATTATGCATTATTCTGAATTCTGAATACAAAATTTTGCTAAATTATGTATTATTTTATAATTTCTCCGGAGCATAATAGTTAAGGACCGTATCGAATTATAAGTAGACAAGATAAAAGTGACACAACTTTAATATTAAGTAATATTTTGAAATAAAACAAAAAATAAATTCAAATATAACACTTGTTCTAGAACTATGTTCTAAAGACACTGCCATAGGACCCCTATTTAGCCTGCAATCTTACTTTCTTCTGGATGTCCTTCATTCGATTTTGGACGACAACATTTGCTATATTTCCTGACACCCTGTTCCACTTTTTTTTTAAATCGTCGGCTGATGTTGCAGCTCTGACATTTTTTGAAGCTGCCGCTTCATAAAAGTCAAGTACCTTTCGATTGGGGGTACTTCAGGGCAGTTTGGGGATTAATGTCTTTTTCAACTATATCAACCTTCTTGGTTTTATACCATTCGAGGGTGGCTTTCGAGTAACAGCATGACGCCAAATCAGGCCAAAACAAAGTAGGCATCCTATGCTTTTTAATGAGAGGCAGCAGTCTTCTTTTTTAAATACTCTTCTTGGTATACTTGAGCGTTTAAGTTACCTATGGTGAAAAAAAAATCAAACGCATGCTACGTTGACAAATTGCTTGCCAAACGAGTATTTTTTACCATTATTTTCAAAACTGATAGCTGTATCTTGTTAAGAGAGAATTTTCCCAGCGGGCATAGTACAATACTAAGGTCCAGGGATCGTTTTTAAATCTAGTTTGCAGTACATTTCGTCGTGCATGATAATACATTGCTTTTTATTAGTCATCACATGATCATACAGTTTACTTGTCCGTTTTCTAACTGATAGGACTTGTTTTTCATCTCTTTTGGGTTGTTTCTTTTTTTTATATGTCTTTAGAGTACGTCTCTTTTTAATTTTTTGTATCATAAAAGACGGAGTTTTCGCTTTTTTGGTAGTATTGGACAGAAAGAGTTGGATTTTGTATAAATATTCGTACTACTTTCTTATGCAACGCTGGGTCCCATGGTCCCTGTTTTCTTCAACTCTTGGGCAGATATTCTAAAGTTAAAGTGTTGCCGAACTTATTTATCGGTTTGTATATGCCTGCAGAACTGAACTAATAATTTTTAACGAGCTTTCTTATTGTTATGCCCTTAATTTTACACCAGTCGTCCAAAATTTATTTCCATGTCTCTAAGTTAATTAGATCCATTTCATTGATATTAACGGAATGACATATTGTTTCTGACCTTAAATCATACCCAAGAAAATGTTTCATAATATACTAAACATTTTACTCGTATGTTATATAAAGTTGAATATACGTATTTATAGGACCCTAAAGTTGTCTACTTACATTTCGATACGGTCCTTAAGTCTAGAAGGACGAATATAATAGTTTCAAAACAACTCGACTTAATCTTTTCGTTGTCTTAATTTGTATCCCTAAAAAACGTGACGTGGTGGTGATTTTTGTATGCGATGATGAATTTCTGATGTATGGATTAAAATCTAGCGTGAAAAAAAATACAAGTGCACCGGATTTTTTTAATACTGAGTCGTGACAGTAAATAAAAGCGTGACAAAGTGGTATGAAACAAAACAACAAAAAGGATTATGACCCTCAGTAAGGTGGCGTTTAAAAGTTTTTAGCAATTTTTCTCTGTTATTCCGTTAATTTTAAAATTATTTAAAAAAATAATCGTTAAATCACTCTAAGGCTATATGTGGTACAATTTTTATCGAACGGAAGATACACAAAATTTAAAAAGTAATTTCTGTGTACCTACACAGTGTTGTAACTATGTAGGTATTTGAAAAATTTTGTTGAACATTTGCAGGAATCATAAATTCCCATCCTAGCTACCATCCGTCATATTAAACCGCGGCGTTTCATAACTAAACTTATACATATCTGAGGGATTTTACGAGAAGTTGACGTGACATTTTTATTAAAGAAAGGTGGTCCGTCGTCGTAAAACTGACCCCGTGTCGCCATTCATTATTAAAGGCAATCTCATCTTTTTACTTCTAGAAGGTCACAACAAACGCTAGTTTTGTTTTACTGAAGCCATTTTGTACCTGTTGTATTTTTGGTGGAATTATGTTGTGTGATATTGGGGAAATAATATTTTTTGTATCAGATAATCTGAATCATACTGATATAACAGTATATATTTATAATTTCACCGAGTTATCAGTCTTTTTACCAACTTTTTACTTGTAAAAAATTCATTGAGTCACAATATAAATCATTTTCCCATCATTTTTCAATGTCAATGGAAAATAATCATTCATAGGTTTCTCGGATTTCTAAAAATGCAATTTAATTCTGTATTTGTAATAGTCATTCAAGTGGAACGTCATGTTTTCTGCTGACGTATAAGTTTTATTCTAATTAACAATTAAATAGCTACTTAACATTATTTTGTAAGAAAATTAAAATTATGACTCACAATACTTAGATACGTAATGAAATATGTATGTTGCAGTGGGAGATGACCAGGCTTTCTTAATATTAATGCTCATAATGATTTGAAAATCCAAAAAGCGATGATTACGTACCAAAAAAAGTGGCTGGTAACAAAAAGTGGAATATGAACCACTAACAAATGTGTCTTTCTTAACCTTTACCGAACAAGTAAAAATAAACTAACTCAACCCAAAATTACAACCGACCTAAGACAATATGAAATTGCTCATTGTTTTCATAACAAGCTTACCTCTTTGAAAGTAATATTTTTTTAAAGCGAGGGGAGGCTGGGGCGGGTTGGTATAATAAATGCGGCTGGGTGAACATATGAAATATAAAGTTTGGCCGGACAGTGACGCGCCCACTACACGGGTCGCACAGGGTTACATGTTGGGCCCGATTTGTTTAAATTGTCGAAGATTTTTCTTGTTTGTTTTACCTGAAATTAAATCTGTGACCAGTAGATAAACCCATATTAAATAAATATAGCTAGGACATAATGGATGCAGTTTTAATTTAATTTAAAGAAGTAACTTGTTGTAAGTTTTTTTTCTTAACACGGATGCTTTTAAAAGTTGAGCATTAGGACAGTTTTTGTAAATATGTAAGTATTAATAATAAAATACTTTAAACAGATGTAATATTGATTTTACGTTATTAATGATTACTGTATTATTACATCTGCTGTGATTTAGTAACTTGATGGCTTAAATTAATTTAATAATTTCATACCTATGAAGTCATAAGTAACAGTATAATATCTTAATAAGTACTGTTAACCGATCCTACCATTATTTTAAATCAGAAATTTATTTAGCAATACATTCATAGCAAAAGTCATTGTAAAGCTTGAATCGAAACACTTTCTTCCAGTTAACCAACCTGATAAAATAAAAACTGTAAACCGTTTTAATCATGTCGCCATGTAAGCCCAGCCCACTTGTGGCAATATTGTATCTAGTAGAAGTGTCCACGTACCGAAGTGTTTGTATGAAAAATATTCCAATATCGACTCCCCCCTTGAAGGGAGAGGGGGGTCTGATGGAGCGACACTGGAAATATAAGGTGATCGTAAGATGGCTATCTTATCCGAGGGACCAAATTGTATGTCTTTTATTGTAGGTGTATTCTAGACTGATTTAGTTTTGTTTTTCTTAAGTTGTGACAGGAATAAACAAGATGATGTATAGGTGTCAACAACATTATTATTGTTGTAGTTTATGATAGTCCGAAGGAGTTTTGTGTTGTCTTGATCGTATAGT